>JAPMOB010218467.1:0-10759 GCA_029875015.1 Lepomis gibbosus | reverse complement strand
TGTGTGTGTGTGTGTGTGTGTGTGTGTGTGTGTGTGTGTGTGTGTGTGTGTGTGTGTGTGTGTGTGTGTGTGCATGTATGGATATAGTCAATAAAAGAATGTCCTGTGAGCAACTTAAGTATTACAAAAAATCATTCACAATTAGTGAATGCTCCGTACTTGTATAGCGCCTTTCTAGTCTTTTCGACTCATCAAAGCGCTTTTACACTACATCTGCATTCACCTTTCACCCACATTCATACACTGAGCCTAAGTGCTCAAACGGAAACTAACATTCACACACATTCATACACTGGCGGAACAGCCGCCAGGGGCAATTCGGGGTTCAGTGTCTTGCCACTTCGACATGCAGCCTAGGGGTAGCCGGGGATTGAACCGCCGACTTTCCGATTAACGGCCAACCCGCTCTACCTCCTGAGCCACAGCCGCCCAATTAGTGCCATCCCATCACCTGCAAGGGACTCGACTTTACCTTAAAATTTTTGTAACAGTAAAGCGAGTATGCATTTGGTAAAAAATACTTTGGAATATGTTCTGCAAGGATGTTATGTGCATGTTATTTGTATTTTGACAGGGTGAACAGTACTGCATAGAAAGGGCAACATTTTAACAAACATAAAACAATGTTCATTTTGCTACTTTAAATACAAATAGCATGCTTTATTTTAGGGCTAAATGATTAACCAACTTATCAAAATACTGATGGATTAAATGAAATGATGACAAGATTGATTGGCAACTTTCCTACAAGAAAGGCAGTTTCAAGTGCTTCACAAAATAACAACTCTATAAACAAAAGTGCAGACACAACAGTGGTCCAGCCTATACGTAGGTCATGATATGATTTTGAAATTGTTGCCCTGAGGGACCTTTCTGCCAAGAAAATACTCAGTATCATTTTTATTTAGCAAAAAAATTGGAAATTGGTGGCTCAAACAAGCAGGGCAAAGGAAACAGTATACAGAAAGTCAGACATTATAAAGTCCACAAAGACATCGAAATACTGGCCAACCATTAGACTGAAATGATAATTACATCTATTACAAAGAGTGAAACTTTAAAATGAACTAAACAGACCACTAAACACAGAAAAACAAAATGGAAAAGTGGTTTGAAAGATACACTCTTTTCAATGACCTGTATAGTGTTAAAATGGGCTTAGTCAACTTCTACTTCTTCTATCATCACTTTTTAATGGTCCACATTAATCTTTCAAGTCTACCTAAGCGGATCCAACAGGAGTTATCATAAGCCCAGAGATTTCAAAATACTTCTTCTGAGCAGAGTGACTTATCTGATGCCAGAGGCTCGGAGACGTGTCAAATGTAGTGAGACGCATCAGCCTTTCCTTCGCACCTCTTATCCTCACATGCAGACTCTTTCCAAAAGAACCTCATACCCCACCCAGATTTATCTCAGTTTTATGTTCGTCTGAATTTTTTATTTATTTTTTGCCTTCCTGTGACCCAGTTGCAAAGGTTATCTCAGTGAAATATCCTCTCCCTGCTCGTCTCTCTGTCCTACATTTCAAGTTTGCCAGTTTAAAAAAATGACATCTTATGCTACAGTGAAAACATAGTGCTGTTGATGTGTAGTCAGGCTTCATTCACATGTCGTAACTGGATGGTTTAATCTGTCTCACTCAATTACTATTACAACAAGCACAAAGAGCCAGTAAACTGACCCTGCAATGGGACCCTTAAATTAATTTTTCATGCATGAGTCTTATTCAATATCAATTCCATTCAATATCAATAACTCATTGAAAGCTCATTGTCTTCAATAAATGATTGAATAATGTGAAGGAGCACACAATTTTACAATTGTTCATGCATGACACAGGTTCAATACAATCAATAACTCATTCTACTGAAATCTTCAACAGACTTTCGCCGCTTGAAAATGACCTTCAAAACATCTCCACATTCCTGATTGGTTGTTTGATAGTTTCCATCATTCAACTCATTTCTAATGCCAATGGAAGCAAGGTGGGTCACTTCTGTGATTGATGTCAACCTGTCATTGGAAGATCATAGACTTTGCTGTTTGTGGTTAACATAATAATAATAATAATAATAATAATAATAATAATAATAATAATAATAATAATAATAGAGACAAGAAAAAGAAAGGCATATTGAGGTACATGAATCAATAAAAAATGCAAAGTCAATAAAAATAAATAAATAAATTAGTAAGATAAAAGTTATAATAAATTATTAGAGAATTGAAAGCCAAGGCAAAAACCCACAACAATAACAATAATAATTTAACAGCTAGTTAATATAGTTAATAGTCTAGAGTCTGATGAGCAGATATTCTGCTAAGCATGAGGGTGCCATAACATTAAGAGCCATAAAAAACAATAAAAGAACTTTGATCCTAAGGGATACAAGCAGCCAGTGCAGAAAGGCGGGCACTGGAGTGATATGTTCTCATCTTCAATTTAATTTTCAGTGCTTTCCAAAACCGTGACAAATCACTGTTGTAAATTAAACATGTTTTATAATTTGACAGTGCTAAGGTAAAGGTTTGTTTTTTTCAAAAATGTGACTTGGTTAGGTTTAGGGAAAGATCATGGTTTTTTGGGGCACTGGCTGAAATGACTGATGTTGGCTCCTTCCTGCAGACTCTAAAAGGGGGGAAGCCACTGGATTAAGCAGAATTTACAGGTAGAGGTACATTCACCTTCCATCAACAGCCTTAAGTAAGGTCCAGCCTTTTATGTTTGCTAAGGAATTATGAATACAGGATTTTATTAGGAAATTTACAGTACATGAACTAAACCACACACCTAGCAAAATCCAGACATCAGAGCGACTGTGCCAAATATGCAGATAGGTGGGCAGTGCTGTTTGAGCTCTTCCTGACATGGTTCACTTAGAGTTTGTTGCATGTGCAATTTTGTATGAGCATCAGAAAATATAGATACATTTTTGCAGGGTAGGTGTTTCAAATTGTATTTTTGCTGAGGGTGAATATCACAATGAAAAACAGACACACAGGGAAAGCCACCAACTTGGACTATTATTTTAACCTTTATGTTAGCCATAGCCATAATGGGTGTATTTAAAGTGTAAAGAGGTAGAGGAGGCCCCAGTGCAGACATCTAAATCTGCCTCTGTTACAGTGGAAGACCATGCTATCCAAAGCCTCCATGATACACGGCCAGAAAGCTTTAGTGACTAAGTGCACCTCCGCCCAGGGGAATTAGGGATGGAAGAGGCCTCTAAGAAAAATTTGGCAGGTTCTGAATTATTGTCTTTCCCAGCTGGCTCCCTATGCTTTTGTCTCTCCTCCCCTTGTGGCTGTGAATACAGCCAAATCCCCCTTGCTTTGCCTGGCTGGCTGGTATATTTTGACCATGTAGAAAATCCCCATAGAGGCTTAACGGATGGTTTTGTCTGACTCAGAGAAACTAAGCATAAGGATAGCGCCAAGCAAAGAAGATGTGATAGTAATAACAGTAATAAGAAAAGACGCCAGCAGATAAACATCAGTCTTAGTACCTGGTGGTTTCTGCTCCACTTTATCATATGGGGGGAGGGGATACTGTGTTCTAAATTAAAGTTTACAGAGAGAGAGAAAACGACAGACAAACCATCAGAGAAAAGAGGGGGAGGTTTGATTTCTCCAATCAGCATGATCTGTAAATTCCAGCAACGTTTTGAAGCTTCAGCACCACTTCCACCAGTTCCCACCAGGGGAAACGCAACATCAACGGCTCTCACTATCAAAACTGTTACAAAAAGTGTATTGATTTTACTGTACCTGAGAAAAAAATCATCTCACCTCAGGCTCTAAGTATCTGCTTTAAAGGAAGCACTTTCCAAGATAAACTTTTTAATTTGCACACTTGCACAGGCACTATGGATATATCTGGAAAAGCTCCTCTAATGTTTTATTCCTTCCCCATTGCAAATGACACAGAGATTTCATCTTCCAATAGCCTTGGAGGTGAACAGACATTGGGGAGGCAGGCTGTGGGCATTTAGGATGGAATCGGGTTTTTTCGGGACGTGCATGCATGTGTATCTCCATGCGCTTGCGTGCATGAAAGTGTGCAAATGCAAGAACGTGCATGTTTGAGTGCCATCTGAGCTCTACTCCGCCTTCATGCATTCTCTCCCTTTTTATGTGCAGCGCAGCGCCTCGACATGAAAAGAGCTATCCTAATTGGAGACTGCTTTCTATGCAGCTTCTGTTCCGCATTGCCACATCGGGAATTCGCAAAAAATAATAACAGTAAAGGGAGAAGGGCTTGTGTGTTTGCGTGCATAACACAGAGGCTGGGATAGAGGAAGGAAGAAAGAGAGAAAAGCTAAGGCGGAAGACGTGATTATGGCTAAACTGTCCTCTTCCATTTTCGATCTGAGTGATTCCATTATCTTGACATAATCCATCCAAGATCTGCTTATTCTACATTCCAGCTCTGAAAATTTCACAGTGAAAGAACCAGTTTCTGTCACTGCATCTTAATCAGGTCATTGTCTTACTTTTCAAGGGCGAGCGTGCTCAGCCGACACTCGATAAAAGCCAACTACTTGGCCCTTTATAGCTTGACCGCTACTTTAGGTCATTGATTATACAACTCATTGGTTTGCACGATAAATTGCACACTGTACACGTATTCTCTTCTACCTTCTCTCTGCACATACACAATCCACCACTCCCACCCTCCTTTCTCTTCCATCTTATCCACCTTTAGGAAGTTGGCTGTCGGTGGGATTGCTTGGAGCTGTGGTCATACTGAGCCTATGAATAGGAATTGAGCTTAAGGGCCAGGTAAGGTAACGGCTTGGTCCCTGCAGCTTAGTGTGGGCCAGGTGCTTGGTCAGATATTGGCAGAGATTTTAATGTGGTTTGCATGCATGAGAGCAGCAACCCATCCACCCAGAAGATGACTGGTGTGGAGAAAAGGGCAGAAAAACAAGAACGGGTTGAGGGGGAGAAAGGATGAATAGCTGGTGAAGAGGGAAGCGTACGAAAAGAGAAGAGGGAATTTGCACATGACTGGGAAGAAATAAGAAAAAAATGGAGAGACTGGCAATGTTTAAAATGAAACAGAAGGAAAAGGAAGTTGGGCAAAAGAGGACAGCAGCCTGAAAGAAAGAATGTGGAATGAGGCACAGAAGGAGAGAGAGGAATGAATAAGGCAGGGGAGAAGGAAGTATAAGAGGAGGAAGATTGGAAGAGTATCTGGTTTAAAAATGAAACACAATGAAAGAATTTCACCAGAGGCATGGATTCTCTATCCAGAACATTTCCTTTTCAGCACCATCAAAGACGGCACAAACTTGCCGATGCTGCGCTTTTTATCTCTCCATTCTCTAACTCTCTCTTTCCACTTCTGTTTTGTTTCTCTCCAAAAGACCTCTAAAATGACTGACATTGAAGGGTGACCTCATTGTAGTTTCCTTATTCTATTATTTTTTTCCTCCCATGAAGCGAGCTTTGCTGTCTCACACCAGCAATACCCAGCAAGCTATGTTGTGAAGTTGCACTGATCTGGGACGAAGATTAATCTCCTTATCTCTTTTAGCGAACCCAGGCCTACGGGTGTGCATATTATTAGCTTTTAGACCTCTATGGTTTAATATCGTTCCACCAGATATGACTTCTCACCACAGACAAAGAGTCTGTGATATATCTTTGATTCCGTTTGACAAAGAGATGGTGGTCTTTTCTATGAAGTCTATCAATCATACATGAACCATTAGGCAGCAGAAAAAAGACAGGCCAGAATTGAGAGATTATTAGTTAATGGGTGTCTTTCAAATGGTCAGTCTCTTTATGTGGAAGGGGAGAGTTAGATCAGGTGCAACACTCTCATTTCATAGTAATTTGTGTACCTTCTATGTGCTTGGCTACAGACAAATTTACCCGGCTGATTTATGCATGGCACTCTCTAGCAATGCCAACATTACCGCAGTGGCATACTCAAACTGAAAGCAGTTTAACTGATTGTGAAAGCACAGATGGTTGGATTGATCACAGTCAGCAGTCATCCCTCCTGACAGATGAAGGTATGTGAATGGTACTCACAAAACACAAATCAGAAACTTGTTCTTTTAGAGAAGACAAAACATTTTGTCCATCCTCTACAAGATTGATGTAAAGGTTCTGTGTAGTAATTAAGCCAGCATCACTTTTCAGATTTTGTTGTGATTATAAATAAACAAATTTGCAATCTATGGATTTCTTGCAGGAGTATTTTCATTATCAACTAGTTGGGTAAAAATCAATTGTTTTTCTGACCAGCAGTTCAACACCCCAAAAGTAGGAGGGGTGCTCTCATTGAAGACATCATAGAAAATATTAAAAAATTAAATAAACCTGGCATTATGAAATGACTCAAAAGATCAATCGATTAACAAAATTTTTACAGTTACATAATTGAAAATAAAACTGAAATGTGTGAAACGGTGATATGTTTCCGAGCCACAAAGAAGAAGAATCTCCACAGAGTGCACAGAACATGAGGATTTACAGTTTATTTTTATTTTATCGTACGTTAACACAGTTTTTTATTATTATTATAAGTCTGTTGCTCACTGGCTCTGAATACACATACCGTCAAACCATGAGTCATAGGAGGGGTGGGATGTTGATCAGCCTGCAAATCACCCACCCAAACAAACAGCGGAGGGAGGCTTCGGCAGACCACGCTGGATGCAGCGTGTGGGAGATGTAGAAAGCAAGACAAGCGATCAAATGCCATGGAAAAGTGGATAGCTGCACTCTGCATGCTGATTAGTACTGGGGAAGATGACGATCTTAGGAACATTTTGAAAATCACAACGTAATTGCTTGGCCCCCGTGGGTTCTCTCAGGTGATCAGAAAGGGAGACAAGTGCTCCTCGAGTAAATGGCAGGCACTATAGGCAACTTTACATAACTTTACCTAATAGGACTTCATCTAGTTTTGCAGGGTTCTCTGCCATGTGAATTCCCTCCTGCTGATGTCCTATTTAGTAAACAGTAATAGATTCAGGAAACTCACAAAGAGCAAGGATCAGTCTCTCAAAAAGTTCAAGACAATTCAACTTTGGCAGCAGGCGGGCATGTGCGAGGCGAGCACAATCACGACACTTCACCTCACTCTGGCAGGAACACTTAAACACTACTGAATGTAGACTGTTTCTGCTGCTCCCTGATAAAAGAAAAATGTTTCTTCTGATACCTGTTCAGAAAAAAAAAGAAAACAGATTTATATATATATTAATCTGTTACTCAGAAGGTGCTAGTTATGATGTTATGATTGTGGATCTTGTTTCTTATGGTAACTTATTTTAACAACCTAGATAAAAGGTAATGCCCTGGCAGCGGGAAATAGCTTTGGTTTTATATTTGATTTGATTACATTAACATTTAAGGTGAGATTTGCAAGAAATATTTTATTGCTACTGTGTAAAGGAAATACAGTAAAAAGCCCTTTATTTGTTTAAAGTGTTTGCAAACCACATGTTATTGCACTTTTGTATATATAGCAGTAATGCGCAATACACTACTTTAGAGTTCATTATTCAATTTTGCACATAACTATGTGATTAATCGCTATTTTTTTAAATTTTAATTGTTGCCCAGCACTAATTTTTGCACATCTAGATTAACTGTTGTTTCAAAGGAATTTCAATGAATATATTCTAACAATGATCAGGTTCTACAGAATACCCTAGACAACCGCCCCAGCAAAACCTGCACAAAAGTAATTTAACACAAAATTAAGGTTTTAATGCAGTTTACAAGCAAGAATCCACCACAGTAATGGCAGCTTGTTTATTCCCACCTACAACCTGAATTAGTCTATTTGGATTAGAGCAGGTAACAGATCTAAAATTTGGTATGCAGACAGCATGTTAATCCCTACCATCCAATCGCTATGCAACTTTTATCACTTTTTACTGTGATATTTATAGTCAGTTCCACTGTCACATCCTTCATATAGTTCAACTAACCCAAGACCTGTCACTCAGCTTGATGTGCTGCCTACCGTTAAAAGGCATGTAGCCTGCAGCCGAAGTAAGCAACATCCATAAAGCTGCCAGAGTTGTTGAAGAAGCAGACGGTGTACCAAAACAATCGGCAATAAAAACAGGAATCTAAATGTTTACTAGTGTTATTTCTACTTTGAGTGTACCTACATCTACAAAATAGACACCTACAGCAACTGATAAACAGCCAGAAATGTTCTAAACATTAGAGAAAAAGACCATGATTTGGGTCAGAGGAGTACAGCACAGACACACATCTCGTAGAGCTATTTATCTGGAATAATGTGAAAAATGTATACAATTTAAATAGCAGATGTTCTCCTGCACAAGCCATAAAAACAAATCATCAGGCCCCAAACTGCAATACCAGAAGACCAAATCCAATGACTCTATACTGCAATTACATGTAATTTTATTTTCTGGTGAGATTAATGGGAAGACCATCACATTTTTGCATCTCAGAATTTGGTTCTGTTGAAGTCTTCAGGACAATATTGTGAGCTAATTTTTTTTCTCGTCCCTCTCTCTCTCTCTTTCTTCTAATAATGTCCTCACAGCGCCTCTGTAGTCACAGAGGCAGAGAACTCTAGAGGCTCACAGATAGCAAACCACCATCTCTGTCCAAAAGAAAGTGTTCCTTCGTCACTCAGAAAACCCTCGAAACTCAGAGGCACCTGCGAACATTTCCTACTCAAAAAACTTCACTGACTGCACAGAGAATATAAGCCATCTTTCACTCATTCTCAGTTTCTCTCTCCTTCTATCTTCCTTAATCTTCTAATTAAACAATCATTTATCTAATATGTGGGTTCTTGTAAGTCTTACACTGTAGACCAGAGATAGATATTTCCCCTTTGTTTCTGCACATGCAGTACATTTTGTGTCATCCAATCTGTGTTTTGCTTATTGTTACTTCACTTATGTGTTTGACCTTCACTGTGCATAATGATATCTGCCTGTCATAGTCCAATATGCAACTTACACCTAAGTGTTAAATGAAAAACGTATTTGAATATTCATAGAATCTGGATTTTTTAAGGCGGGAGTAGATGTAACAAAAACACAATTATTAGTGAAAGTATTTTTGTATGTCTTGAAATATGTCTACAGGGTATCTTTAAAGAAAATATGAAAAAGAGGAATTAGAACAAAGGGCAGGCCTATTAGTGGGCACCTACAGTAAAATCTGAAGAAGAACTTTTCATTTTTCCACTGGCAAACAGTAAGCAGTTTACATTACTTCACCGCAGGGAAGAACATAGTAAACACAACACCAGCATGTGGGTATAATGCTACTTTTGTGAAGCTGCTTGTGCAGCACAACCATGGACAGGACTTGATTGTAATTGAGATATTAGGTGGATGTCTGGAAAGCTGTGAAATAAAGGAATTGCACACTCAAAGCATCATTTATCATGTCCAGCATTAGCTTCTCTTTACTGTAAGAGACAAACCTGAGGTTAGATCAGTAATTAATTGGGGCTAACTTTTTCCCCATATGCACTTTTAATTAAGATTAGCAGGTGCAGTGTTATAGGTGAAGGCAATACAGATGTGAATTCTGAGAGAGAGGTGGGGGACATTAAAAAAAGAAGACTTCAAATCCCAGCCCTCACTCTTCAGTCCTGCAGAACCCTGAAATAAAAATTGATTTGTCTACCCAAATTACATTGGCTTCTTACAAGATATTTTTCCCTATACGGACAGAGGAGGAAGCACATTCACGATAATGGGCAAAGGAAATAGATTGACATTTAAATAATCCTAATCGCTTTCTCAGTGAACCCCACTGGTGAGCATCTCAGGGGCAAGGCGACTTCAAGATAACGTGGCCCCTGTCATCGCTGTTAACAGTGTGGGGAACGTTCCTTCTGAATCACCAAGCAAATATGTGCCAGCTGTAACCCCACTGAGCCTTCTCAACCTGATGCAAATGAGAGATGAGACTGGAGGGCTCAGGCAGGAGAAAGAGAGGAACAGAGTGAGAGATGGGAAATAAATAGACAAAGTGAGAAAAGAAAGTAAATAGGGTAAGAGGAGTGTTGTTGCCTCACTCAAGTCCTTGTGTGGCACATACAGGGTGAAAAGTTTGGCAAGATTTGTTTTGGAAGTTATAATAATCACTCCCTCAAAAGGTTTTTAGGGATAATGCTATTGCAGCTTCAAAATGCATGCAACCTCTCAAAGTACTTCAGTGTAGTCAAAGGGACTCAATGTGCACTTCTTATTGTGAATACATGCAGCTGCCTAGAGTAGGCGCAACAAATTGTCTCCATTACACCAGGAGGACTTATGGGTATTGCCAATCAAAAAGCAAGAAAGAACACACTCCCTGGTATTTGCTGTCAAACTGTGGCCACCGGGAAAGTAAATGTGACAGGAAACACACTTCCACTCTATTTTCCCACATCACTCAAGGCTAAAACAGGCATCTAAGCATTGGATCACATTGCTCAAATTAAAATTCCCTACAAGACTGCTGTCCTAGCCAAATAATCATGGTCAAACAGCTCCAGGAAAACCTATAGTGGAAGCCTGCTGGCAGTATTTTTCTTTTATGGATTTTTAAAGTTAAAGGAGGAGCAGGGTTGGTGAAGAGGAATTACTGAGGTGTCACTGTGGTGCAGGCCCGGATTGGGACCAAAATTCGGCCCTGGCATTTGTGGTTTTCACCGGCCCAACTAATTGATAACGTTATAAAAACATCCCCGGAATCTGAACATTTTTCCCACTGAGACACCATAAGGCAGCAATGACTTTCACAC
>JAPMOB010218466.1:0-10828 GCA_029875015.1 Lepomis gibbosus | reverse complement strand
ACACACACACAGACACACACACACAAAACAATCAGCTCATAACAACACACAGAAAATTGCTATTAAATACAGCACAAAAATAACACCCTTATGCAACACTAAAATACTCCTGTGTGAAGACTGAAACCATACAGACAAAAACCAAGCACAGCTCTCTGACCTCTACGATCAGCAGGTTGTAAGGACAGCCCACACCATATTGGCCTGCAGTGATCAGCCCCTGCACAGGTAGCTTCGGCCTTCAGGTAGAAGACACAGAGTTCCCACTCATAGAACTAAAAGACTTAAAGACTTCTTTGTTTGTACTGCCATTAGTAGGCTGATGGGACATCCTGGTTTAATAAAGGTTAAATACATTTTAAAAAGCATAATTGATTAAATGATTAAGCACGAAGCACTTCTGCAATGAGCAGTTTGGACACTCTGTCTTCACATGAAGCGATCTTGCATTTTTACTTTATTACATTGTTGTCTCTGTGCCTGGTCTGGCATGTTGTCTGGAATGTTGTTTGATGTTGTTATGATAGATTGTCAAGTCAGATTTTATTATCCCACTAGAGAAAATTGGGTTGCAGTCAGTTATTAAAACATTTTCAAAGTTCACAGCTCTGGTGTCTCTCTGTATTGCCATTTGACAGAAAAAAAGAGATAGGCTGAGTGGCAAATGAGACAAAAAACATAAAAGGAAAAAGTAAGGTGAGAATGAAACACACTACAAAATATAACAACTGTATGTCAGCGAGGCAGTCAGTCAGCAGCAGCAACAAATAGTTCAGAGGAGACAGGAATAAGTTTATAGGCTCAAACTGAAGCTACAGCAGCACTCAGAAGAAGTTTCTAAAGAATGTTTGACATCAAGTTCGCTCCGAATCCTCAATCCGCTCCCACAGAGTGATGCATGTATTGCCAAATTGTCAAATCAATCAAATCAATTGTATTGTCAAATCAGAAAGAATGTCAGAGACACAAACTCGACTCCATGACAACCTGAAGAGATGACAACTTGGGAAGAATCACGACAGGAATGACTGCTGAAAGACCAACCAGATCTCGACCGGAGAAAGGTTTCTATGTGCAAAATGCATGTTAGCAATCAGGAAGCTAACTGTTATCAGTACATGAAATCCCTCCAATTCTATTTGTTTTGCTGTTTGTTGCAGGGGTTGGTGATTTCTTCATACAATATGTTCATTAATTATATATGTGGGATTGATTAAGTAGATATAAACTGATATAAAATTGAGTGAATGTGGCTGTAATGTCATCAGTGACCCCTTAATGCAGTCATTGGCTTCAGCAGTACAATGTGAGACAAGGAAGAAGCTTAAGTGATAAATAATTATGTCTTTATCATTTTAACCAGTTCATTTTCACAATGAATTCTCTGCATGGTCTGAAATGTTAATATGATGTGCTGATTCAATAAATGTTTTGTCCACCGCATCTACACAATACTGGATGTTCAAGTTGTTGTTTTAAAGTGCACAGATTATAATTATTATTTTATTATCATTGTATTTAAAACGTTTTAAAGAGAAATTAACCTAAAGAACTTAAAAGAGTACTCAACCAATTTAGCATTGTGCTTCTACAGCATTGTAACTCAAAAAAAGGTTGAAAATTGATGGCGCAGAACCAGCAATATATTTTTTTTTAATTACATGTATTCTTCTTCATTGTTAAAACCTGAAAACTACATTACCCAAAATGCAACTCGACTGCCAACAGCCCAGTCAGAGATTCAGGCGAGTAGCATCTAATGTAGCCATTAAGACATCATCAAGATCCCTCTGGAGACACTAAAGTCTTTAGACAACTTTTTTTCCCCTCATATGCAGTGGTACTCCCCAAAATAGAGTTCCCTACTAAAGGAACACCTTATATCTGTCACCTCCAGTAGGTTTGAAAGGTGGCCCTGAGTTTGTACCTTACTCATTTTGCGGAGGACATCTATTTATGTTTGATCTTGGATTCACAACTGCGTTCTGTACGGAGCCAGTTCCACAGCAAATAGGTATTAAACAAACTGAAAAGGAGTAGGCCCAGCTTATTACACCTACGCCTCTTACATTACATAACGTATTAAGTAATTCAAAGTTATTATATCTTTACCATACTGATACCAATAATGCTATTTTCATCATACCTCCCACATAAGAGCAAGCTAAAAACTTTTAGGCTTCAAGTTTTTGTTAAGTATTCCCTTAGATTCTATAAAAATAAACTGTAAAATGTGTTAACAGTACGTTCACACTTCAGGCCCGAGGAGACAGCACCAGGAGAGAGCGAGGAAGCGGCGAAGATAGGGGGGGGTAATCAAGCTAGAGGGAGGCAAAGAATGAAAGAAAAAGGAAAAAGGGAGACGGATGAATGCAAACTCTCAATCATGTATCACTGATTCCCCTGTGTGGGTAATTTGTTCAGCATTTTTTGCAGTAACAAGAAGCCAAAACAGTCTTATGAATATTTATGTTTTACATTAATTACCCTTCACTTTATTTGTGGGGACCAAAATGCTGGAACCCACAAGTTTAAAGGTTTAAAGGGCTTTTTAAGGGTCAAGACTTGGTTTTAGGGTTCAGGTTAGTATCGGTTAAAGATAAGGGTTGGGGGTAGGGTAAGGGTTATGCCAAGGTATGTAGTTATGATGGTTAAGGTTTGGGTAAGGGGCTAGGGAATGCATTATGTCACTGGCGGGTCCTCGCGAAGATAGTGCCACAAGGCTGTGTGTGTGTGTTTTTGTGACTGTGTGAGAGAGTGTGTGTCTTTTTGAGACTGCCATCCAAATGCTTCCCCGCTGTTAAATCCAACTTTGAACACACCAACTTTCACTGGGAGCCACAGAGCTGCAGACACAGAAAGGAAGAGAGAGTCATAATTGGAAGTGATCGCTCCAGCTTTTCCTATCACATCACGGCTTGCTCACAGGAATTAAATTACGGTCTTTCTTTTGTGTGTGTGTGTGTGTGTGTGTGTGTGTGTGTGTGTGTGTGTGTGTGTGTGTGTTTCAGAGAGAGTTAAGACAGAAAGAGGAATTTGAAAATCTTTACAAAGAAGTAAAACCAATATTTGCTGTGCTCTGATTTTAAAGATTATAGTGAGCTTGTAACAGGCCATCATGTGACATAAGTGTGCATACACACACACACACAAACACACACACACACACACACACTTGTTGTACAGGTCTTCAAGGCATGCTGCTTGTACACACATTAGTCATCCCTACTTGAGAACACACACACACACACACAAATAAGCAAAAACAACTATGCTTGTTACACACACACACACACACATCATTTATTTGTCATATCCGTTCTCTCATATACACAAACTCACTTCCAGTACATGCACACTCACAGATGCACTCATTGACTCACACCTTCAAACGAATCACATTCTCTTACCCAACAGCGCTTCCACACCCTGACTTCCATTTATTCCATTGTTTATGTAAATGTCCTCAGAAGGCTGAGCCTATACATCTGGCATGAAGGCACGAGGGTTTGTACTTATAATCAGCATGAAATAGCTTGTTAGCTGCTAATCTGATTGCAGTTCGCTTCAAAAGGCCAAAACAAACTGATCCAGAAATATCTTCCACTGGCTTTTCAGCTGTGTTTGCTCTCTATTCTTGGCGAGGCGTTTCAAATACCTGAGCAGATGTAAAGAAGCAGCTCTGGAAGGGAGGTACAACAGCTGCAGCATGCGACTTACTGAATGCACATGTCTTCTTTTAGCAGACATGCACTAATTAACTGTGCACATGCTTACAACTCCCTTATCTGGTAATGACAATAGTGACAATGACAGTGGTGAAGTCCCTTCAATATGTCCCATGTAGTGTTTATTTGGGTTTCAGGAGACTCTGAAGGCTTTAGCATATGATTCACATAATTTTACTTAGTAGTAACCTGTCATGCGGTGTACACAAGTATGTTTCTCCACTCATTTATTCACTCCCCCCCTTAATTGCCTTTTCTGTATCTGCTGAATTTAAGATAAATAATAACAAGAAACATAAGTGTTTCTAAAACAAATATGTATGTATGTATGTATGTATGTATGTATGTATGTATGTATGTATGTATTCCGCTGAGTGGATTTCATCTACGGCTCACCATATGTGGCCAATCATGTTTCTGCCTCTCCTCGGTCCTTGGGTGTTGTTGATTAATCATTGCAATCCTGTATTTTAGATATAAATAACCCGATACCTCCAGATAAACACAATTATGTCTGAGGAGACTCAACTGAAAGTGTCCATCAGCCACCTGCTGTCTTTACTCCCCCACCACCACCACCCACGTGTAGACTCCAGGGGGATCCTGTCCTGTCTTCAGATGTACTTAATCATGATGGTTTACGTTAATGGATCTAGTTTCCAAAGTATTTCTTTGCAGCTAATAATATTAATATTTTTGTGACCTGTTAATCAGTCTTTCCTTATTTTTAACCACAAGCTGTTTTGGAAGGCATCATTTGGAAATCTTCTACAAAAACTGCTTCATATGACTGTTTTGTGAACTGACACCACTATGGTTAGGGTTTGGTTAGGTTTAGGCACAAAAACTAAGGTTAGTGAATGACCACAAGATGTGCTGGTAAGGTAAACAAATAGGTATTTGAACAATCTGTGCAGTCGTTTTTCTGGTGAGGACAGATTTCCAGGCCTCTCCAGCATAAAGATGGAAACCTCTTTCCTTGGATGCAAAGCAAAGCTCTCCATTTATTTGAGGGAGAACATTTTGAAGTGGTGTGCTTGAATCAAAATGTGGATGCATTCATGCTTTCTTTCAGTCCCTTAAACCCATGCAAAAACACATACAGCAGATTCTGACTGTCAGGTCTTGATGCATACATTTTCCACAAAAAAAGATATCAGATGCCAAGTGATGACACGCACACACACACACCCATGTACCCTCCTTCTCTCGCTCTCATTCACTCATTCACGCACTTATGCTCTTAGAGTCAACACTGCACTCTGAATACAAGTGTTAGCCTGGGGATTATCAGTAGGGCTGCTCTTTGCACGGGTAAAAGTGTTGTCAATACATTGACCAGTCAAATGTTCAAGCTGAGATAAATGAGCCACCAGCTGCAGCTCTGCGTTCTCCATTATAATAACACAGACAGTAAAAGCACCGGAAATGAAAGCTGACTGTCAGGTGTGATGTGTCACAGGACAGCGTAGTGTCGTTAGAATGATGTGTTGCGTAAGTTCTTGGTTATGTACAGTGACTTTCATTCAAATATGAAGATTCAAGAAAGATTGTTTAACAAAAAGTAGATCAGAGAATATTCAGTGTCAGGTTAGTGTAAGCTCATTTCAGCAGCAACAATAAGAGACAAAGTGACCTTCTAGGAGACATCAGAGTAGGTTCATCTGGCGGGCTGTCGAGGACGCCTAGGGGACAACAAAGAAACTGCCTGGATGGAGCTTGCAATAGCCTATTTTGACCTTTTGAGGGAGACATTTTGACTCACAAATTTCATTAACAATGGCTCAGTTCCATTAAGTGTCCCAGCGGACCATGACTGTGTGCCAGCATGCACAATACCCGGACTCTGAAACGGGCTCACCTAAATGGAATGCAGTGGTAAGTAATGTAAGGGTGCTTTTTCCTGCTATGACGTGCCAAAATGTTCCCTGTGAAAAAAGGTCTATTGAAAGACTGCCCTTCAACACAAAGACGGCTACTCACATCATCATCGTGGCACCTTCTGCTCTTTTGCCCTGACTCGACAGTCAGCTGGCTGGCTTGCTTTGGCACTTATGTGGGCAATTCTTCATGTCGCTCCACATTCTCCTTCTAATTCTGTTTCAAAGAATTTCTCCGTGCCATCTCCTTGCTTCGCTCTTGTTGGTAGGTTACTTTTTATGTCTGGGGTGGAAGTCATCCTGTCCACACACACCATTGACCTGTTGCCACCTCCAGGTGAACAGATTAAGTCATTTTTGTAAACCAGAGTTTCTTTCCTCATCAACGAAAGAAGAAGAAAATAGTTAAGAGGTGGTGGAGAAAGTAGATGTTAGCACTGAAAAATCAGACTCATCTCTCTACAAGGCCATTGTTTTATTGAGGCTTTCTCTGGGTTCTGGCCTCCAATTATTTAGTCCTGAGAGGATCAAAAGCTGCATACAAAGCACAATGCCACAGATGTTGCAAGCTTTGAATTGGCATGCTGACTGCAGGAATGTCCATCAGAGCTGTTGCCCGTGAATTGAATGTTCATTTCTCTACCCTAAGCCAGAGGCATTTCAGAGAATTTGACTGTACATCCAACCGGCCTCACAATCACAGACCAAGATTGTCTGAGACCAGCCACCAGGACAGCTGCTGCAACAATCGGCTTGCATAAACAAAGAATTTTTGCACAAATTATCAGGAACCCTCTCAGCGAAGCTAATCTGCATGCTCATTGTCCTCATCGGCGTCTCGACCTGTGGACCAATAGTCCACATTCAACAACATGATCAACTCAAAACTCGAAACAGTGAATGCCGATTTTGAATTGGCCTTTTATTGCGGCCAGCCTAAGGCACACCTGTGCAATAACCAGGCAGTCTGATCAGCATCTTGATATGCCACACCTGGATGGACTATCTCGGCAAAGGAGAAGTGCTCACTAACGCAGATTTTGACAGATTTGTGAATTTATAGACAATAAATGACATGCAGAATATGGTTAAGGTTATCAGGTCTGGATCGATGTTGAGTCGTCTGCAGAAATCAAGCAATTAGTCAAGAGGCACATAAAATCTTATTTAAAAGTGAAACTTAGTTCAATGTCACTCCGGTCATTCGTAATAATTCTGTTTTTCCCCCCCAGGTATCTTCTGTTGCCTTGCACTTTTGCTCTTTGTTTTTTCTTAGCCATTATGGACCAGAACCCATTGCAACAAAATTTTTGTAATAACTCAAATCAAGTTGCAATAATCATCTATGATTTCCAAATTTACAGAATAGCAGAGAGCATTTAAAAAATGAGTCAATCAAGATGCTGCTGTTCTGAGTGAAACAAGAGGAAGAGAAATATAGAAATTGGCAGTGGTTGTGATTCATCAGCACCGGAGGCCGATGTCTGGCGAAGCCACAGTCTATTGAAGAACTAGGAAGTGTATGTGTTAAAAACTTGGCTGCATGCTCGGCCATGATAAAGGTATGAAGGATGCTTTGCCAAAAAGGTTTTAGGGAATTACAGAGAACAATTACACCTTGAGGTCTGTGTTACAGTTAGAGGCAACCAGTAAAAATTAACCAATAAAAATCTGTTGAAAAACATTAATTTCCAAGTACTTTGTAGAAGAAAAAGTGATGCTCAGCTTTTAATGTGTAATTATGGTTGACAGCAGTTTCAGTTGTTACATATCCTGTGTCATTTCAGCTCTCAGGCAGGATCAGTTATGAAAACTTGTCTGTAGTGCATCTGTGTTATCTAACACTTATCCATAGTGATGATTATTCTATATCACACTGACAGTCCTGCCTGCTCCGAAACTGGTCTGGGGATGGGAAGTTTTCTTTCGTGGAGGTTTTGGAAAATGTATTAGTCTTGGACATGGGCAGACAACGAAATCTACATCACACTGACCCTCCTAGCTTTATCAACAGCTTTTGATATCAACAAAACTAAGAGTCTACAGCCATGCTAGCAGCATTGTGAGACTTGTCAGGGAAAAAAGAGCATATATGGTCTCCCTAACATAGACAGCATCAGCATAGTAAAATACTCTTAGTTTAGCTTGCTAACATTTGTTAATTAGCTCTAAACACAAAGTACAACTGTGGCTGATGGGAATAGCATTAGATTTGCAAGTATTTGGTAAAAAATTTCAATATTGGACAAATGTTGGCCTGACGAAATTACTAAATGAAAGGGATCGCCAAAGTGATTACAGTTCAAACTGATGGGAACGCGAAAGTCTGTACCACATTTCATGGCAATCCAATCAACAGCCGTTGAGACATTTCAGAGCCGCAAATAGTAACCTCATGGTGGCGCAGAAGTCAGGGGATCATCAAAGTCACAAGGATTAATCTTCTAGCAACGATGAATATTTGAACAAATGTTGCAAATTTACAGTAATCAACACTTTGCAAATGTGTAAAAAATGTGCATTATAAAGCTAAAGTTATTATGACACTGATTTATATTTGTTGTGGTAGTGACCTCTAGTAGCTGTGACGTCAGGTTTCACTAGCAAGGACCACGCGATCAACAGATATGATTAAATGATTTGTTAACGATCAAAACAGAAAGATGTAAGAGGCTTACAGTTGCTGAATAGACATCGAAAGTGTTGTGGGGAAGCTGTGAAAGGGAAATCCGCCAGAGCACCCTGGCACGACGAACCCCCATAACCCTTTGGAGAGGAAGAAGGAGATTAGCAGGCAGGACAGAGAAAGGGGTGGAGGGAGGGATTCAGAATACGAGAGCGAAGACGTAGCTGATGTGTGGTTCCACTCCTGAAACTCTGCTAATTAGCTCCTCTTGATATCATGTAGCCTAAATTGCGTCAGACTCAGAATGTAATGGAGCTAAGGTCTGGTCACCTGGTAAGACAAATTCTCATGTGTATAATTTTGGAAAGCATTAACAAACAACTTATTTTGTTGTTTAGGTCAGAGGACTTGTTGGGAAAATCACAAGGACTGAAACTTTTTGTGAATAAAGGCTAAAACTAGGATGTCATTAAAATGCCATTCTCATGCCTCAACTTGCTGATTTTGAAAATGTCACCAGCTTCATAACCAGTTTAACACCTGCACCTATGAGATTTTAAGACCAGTGAAATAAAGGGTTTTTCACAGCAGCGTGTTTTGAAAGATATGCTCGGAGAAAAGCTTGGTGATTATAATTCTTGAGTCAGAGTTGGCCATTAAGCCAGGATGACTCGTCACATTTTATCAAAGTGAACATGTGCATCACCAATCAACATCCACTGTTTCTGTCACTTTAAATACAACAGAAATAAAAACAATGCTAAGAAGAATAAAACATGAGAAAGAAGGATTCAGTTCTTAAATTAGACACCACGATGCACTTCGCTTTGCCTCCATCTCACACACACACATACAGAGGAGCCCTAATCTATTCAGTACTCACCTCCAATCAATATTCTCCCTCTGTCCCTGTCCATCTGATTGAGAGGGATGAAATGGTTTTCATGTGATTGCATCAGTTAATCAGTATCATTACAACCAGTTTCGCTGCTGCATATCAGCCTCTCCTCACCTTTCACAACCAATCAATCTGTTCTTACCTTAAATTTACATTCTTCTACTTTCCCCCTTTTTTGTTTTTTGACCATCTGGGACATTTTTATTCCTCCTTTCTTCTGTGTCTCTGACCTTACACTTGCCCCTCATTAGGTGTAAGAGCACATTACATGTAAATCAAATATTGCTGATGTCATCTTGAGTCTTTATTCTTGATTTCCAGCATGTGAAACTGTAAACTGTAAATTTGCCAAATTAAAAGAAGAAACTGGCGCGTGTGGTTGTTGCTCAAGTAACATAGTGCTTCTGGATGAAGAAATTGTCTCCCGAAGTTTTTTGATTTCTCGTCTCTCTCCTCACTCCTTCTGTCGCTTTCAGCAGGTATGTCTGCATCCACAGCACAGGAGTCTAGAGCCTGCTGCCCCCAAGTTCCTGCTCAACACCCACTGCTAAAATTATTTTATATTATAGTTCGTTGTTTTTTTTGATTGTATTATACCAATGCTATTATAGTACATCTGTGGAACTTGCATTATGCTATTTTGTGTGCACTTTCCTCTGAATAATTTGAATTCCTTAACATTAAGTTATGACAAACTGGTTTGGTGGGCACAAGAACACAAAAAAAATCACATGGATTGTTTTCAAACACCCTTGGGCTTGTTATGAAACATATGAAATAATTTGGCACGTTTATGACATTCCACACAAACCCTTCTACATTCACAATCAGCCAAACAGGCCAAAGGTTCATACTAGCTTCTCCTTCCTCGCCCATCAAAGCCTCACATACATCACATTATTATTTTAGTTGATCTTGTAATTTTCATTATCATTACTGCTATATTTTTCATAGTATTACTGCTATTTTACATATTTCTGGGGAACTGTTTTGTGTTCTCTTTCTTCCCCCACCAACCCAACAGGTGGAGGCAGTTGGACACCCAACCAGTTCTGCTCAAGTTTGTACCTTTAAAAAAAAGGAGCTCTTTTCCTTGCCATTGACACCAAATATTTGCTTAAGGTGGGATTGTTGGGTCTTTGCACAATATTACAAAGACAATGTCTGTTATGAATTCTTATAAATATATATATTTATATAAATAATATTGAATTGAATTAGGATTTGTAAATGTGTGAACTGCATACAAGTGTTCCCAAAAGGTCTCCGGGTGATCTGCATTCCACAAAATAAGAAACTGTGTAAAACCTTAACTCATGATGAACCCGTTCGATAGGTACGAGAACACAAAGGTTCACTTGAATATTTTTCAACACTCTGTGGCTTGTTATCAAATATCTGATGAGTTAGCGAGATATTGGCAATTGACAATAGCAGAGTGCAGACACATACGTTAGTTTCTGCTTTTATGTGGTTATGATAAGAGATACCTTTAAGAATTAGACGTTAATATTTACTTTGCCTTGTTGGTGTTTTTGCCATAATCAGAAAAAATGATTACATTTGCAGCAAGTTTGAATGTGTCTACTAGTTAAACAGTGTTTAATAATTATTTATTAATTATTTTAATTTAGCAGGGACAGTGCATAATAATAAAACATTGTTGTATATGTGCGTGCAACTCAACCATCTAAAG
>JAPMOB010218457.1:0-11316 GCA_029875015.1 Lepomis gibbosus | reverse complement strand
TGGCTGGCGATGAGATCCTGGGGCAGAGAAGACAAGTTAGTTTCAAAAAAACACTGGAAAGGCAAAACTGCAAGATTTCTCGAATGAGGTATGTCTTGAGCCGGAGTATAGCTACCGCTACGGGTGAACAACAATCTGGCGATGAATGACTGGAGAACCGGTGAAGATATACTGNAGGAAGGTGAGCTGATGACAGGCAGGTGTGCATGGTGAGAGGAGGAGTAATGAACTGATTGACAACAGGTGAGGAACCCATGGAGCCAGGAGGTAGCCATGACGACACACACAGAAACGACACCAGGGACACGGGCGAGGCTGCAACAACACATCCACGCACCTCCCCACAGTACAAGTTGTTCTCTGAAAAACTCTGTTGTATTGATATATCTGGCTGTTTTAAAACTTGTGTTATTGACCGGCTGTACCACAGGAATGAGTGGGAGGTATTTGGCAGCGATGCTACACTTCCCTGTCAGTCACATCTGCTTTGGGTTCTTTCTAGCGGCCGAGACGTGTCGGTTACTGCAAGGCTCACTCAGCGTCATCTCCTCTGTTGAAGGTGTCTCTTTCAGCTTATCAGCTCCCAGACGGAGTGGCCGTCTCCATGGTTTCCAAACCCAATTAAAAAAGGATGTTCCAATTAGAGAGCAGAAAGAGCTCGGGTGTGATGGGTAAGAGCACGAAGGCCCTGGCCTCACCCAGTAGGCCAGCAACCCCCTCCAGTCCCTAAACTGTCAGAGCGTTGTACTTTTGTCTCTTAATTCATCGTGTCTAGACAGTCATCTAAACAGCAGACACTGCTGTATGAGCTTAACAGTGTTTCATCCTGCCCACATGTTGGAGCGACTGCCAAATTGGCATTCCAGAGAGAGACGCACTGTGTCAGAATATGTGACAAAATGGTTGGTTTGTGGGTGTATTATTATGATGATGTTTGTGGCGATGGCATGATAATGTACATGGATTAGTATGCTAACACTCGGGCTGAAATTCATATGCAATCAATATAACATCAGTAACAAATACACACAGAAGCAGAGCACTATGTATTGAGCCAGACTCCTGCTAGTGTTTGCCTTCCTAAGGCCAAAGCTGTGACAGAGAGCAAACACAGATAACACATGCTTCGTGTTCCATCAAAACCTCCCCTCTAACCGTTTGCTTTGTCCCTGCCAATCCCCACATGATATTGAAGAAGAAAAAGGGCTGTCGTAGATCACAAGATCTTGTTTGCGTGATGACATGAAGTGTTCTGTTAAGTAAGGAAAATAAAGACAGGGGTCACGCCGCTAACTGCTCCACATTATCACTGTATGTTACCATTAGCTAGTTTTGCTTTGGAGCAGCAGCGGTGTCATTACTTGTAATCACTGGAAACGTGCTGATGTGCATTTTAGACAGGTTATGTAATTCACATACATTCTCAGATTGGGCAGTTGTTGAACCACTATACTGGCTCACAACAAAGCAGGTATTTACAGGCATTATTTTTTTATTCAAGACCCAGTAGTTTGGTAAATTTGTAATGTCAACAATTGGCTTTTCCTCTTTTCTTTTAAATACTGCATGTCAGTGAACATTTCTCTTCTTTCAGAAGCTGCTAGGTGCTCTTTAAGTCTTTTAGTGGTGGGTGGCGCCAGCACTGATCTTTTCACTGTTATATTTTAAAAAATGTTCGCTGGATTAAAATACTGTGTGTTGACAATACATCACCCTATTTATTAAATTTGGGTTTAGCTACAATTATGTTGGTGTGTGTTTTGCTTATTTTAAGTTTTCTAAAGTTGCATTGTGTTGAGCTTTCAGGGCCAACATAGAACACACTGAATGAGGCTGATAATTCCATCCATTTATTGTTTTCATGTTGCTGTTAGAAATGGTGTGAGGGGGCCCTGCCACTATAGTGGAGGTGTTTTTATGCAAGCCGTTTAAGAACGTGGGAGTGGAAATCCTGATTGTGCATGTGTGCACAATTTCACAATGATTTTTTAAAACCCATTTTATGGGTTATATATCTAAAAATCATGCATATGCATTATTCTGCTTTTTGTGCATAGAATTTTTTTTTTAAGCGAACAACTTTTGAAGGATTTGGTAACACAGCATTCAGACACTGGCTCTTGCAGCATATTTACCTGTCTTGTTTTTAACAGTCATTGTTAGCTTTCGGCCTTAGCCGTTCAATGGACATTTTTTTGTGTAGATCACACTGTCAAATCAAACCAAACTAACCACAGGCAGTACTGAATCCTCCTGGCAGACAGAGTTTCAGTCTGGAGAGTACATGTGATAGCTCAGCCTGGATGGCAGGTGCCACTGGAAGGTAAGCTGAGGCAGAGTTTAGTTATGGAATAGAATGGGGTGATTTATCTCAATAATGACTCCTTTTTGTGTGACAAGGCAATTTCACTGCCCAGAGGTGTTTTTCTCCTCTCTTCTTCCCCAGGCTGAAGGTTGTTTTCAAAGGGAGGCTGTGCTGATGGAATGACCTGGAAAGATCACACTGGGGACAAGGGAGGAGGCTTTAGTAAACACACATGAGCAATCCTTAAGTTTGGCTGTGTCAGCTGAAGGGGTGACAATAAAGAGAGGGGATTTAGCAGAGCTACTTTCCCACTGGAGGGAAAGACACTGGTTTTGAGTTCATCTTTATTTTCTTTTCTGAAGAGGTTACTGTAGAGGGTTGAACCTCAAAACACACTGCCTTTTGATTTTCATCCTTCCCTTTGATCCTGTCATACAAATCTACCATGTGGCTGCATACCAGTATCTCTGAGTGTGCACATCAAAAAGCTTGCAATCAAACCAGCAAGTACTCGGTTCTTTAAGTGGTATTGGCAAAACATCCTTTCATTTTAATCTCAAATTACAAGCAGACATATGGCCTATAATATGTTGCTATAGGGATTTGGAATCAGCGTCACAAAAAGCTGCATTCAGGGTATTTCAGGACCTAAGCAGCTGTAGATACGGCTGTTATTTACATGTAGAAGATTCTACTTTGGGGACAAAATATCTGAAGATGCATAATTTTTGAAATAACAAATTATGGTTAAATCTTTTTTTGTTGAATTTACCAGAGGACACCAGCAATTGAGAATATGTTTGGCCATAATGGTGCAAAATGGGAAATCCAAATGTTTAATGGAAGGGATTTTGTGATTTCCTCTCCATACAAGAAATGATCCATAACCATCAGGGTCAAACTAAATAAACACATCTGTTTGCTTTGATTTATAAATCCATTCCAAATCATAAAAATGAGTCAGAAACGAGCAATTTCTCAAGAGATAGTTGTACCAAATTCTACTAATGTATCCTTCATAAAGGTTTGGCTGATTACCAGATAACCTACTGATATTTATGGATAAGTTGGGAGCTGCACTGTATAACAATGTAACAATGTTTGGCTTAACAGGTTGTGAAAATTCCTTTGGCTGGTGTTTATTTTGTTTTACTTGGCATTAATTATTATGTTAATAATAGGTTTAATAAACGCTCCAACAAGTCCTCTGACCTAAACGACAACATAGATCATTTTAACCTTCAAATATGACTCATTTAAGAGTATCCTACACTAGACCCCCACCTGCGGCATTTGTTCATGCCTCCCAAAGCTACAATTTCAAACTATACTTCCCGACCAGACCTGCGGTACATACGAATGTCACATGACATAAACATGCGGAGACCGCAGTGACACACAGGAGGTGATCCCTAGTTGGTAGCAGATCAGCCATGAGGCCGATGTGTGCTGGAGTACAACTTTATGGCTATTTATAATACATAACCATCTTTGTCATGTGTTTGCTTTGTAAGGCCACTAGAAGTCGCTGCCAAAATAAGCGTAAATATGAGTCGTAATTTTGTGTTGCTGAAACAACCTATATGATCAATGTCTGTGAATGTTCTCAGTCATCCAGGTCATATTTATCCAACGAAGGTTGAGGCCAAGGGCAACTAGACTTGTTTGAAGGTACTCGAAGACATTTCGTCCCTCATCCAAGAGACTGGTAGGGAAGCTATTTAACCGTGCTGCATTTGTTAGCTAGGATCATCAATACCGCTGGTTTGTTAGTGCTCCTGGCTGTGGTAACAACACTCGTCATGGTCATTAGAGCCACGTGTGGCCAAGTCTGAATGACCATCGTTGGTATCCTCGTCTGAGGCAAAGAACTGAACAAGCATTTCCTCCTGGCCTCAGGTGAGGATACCAACGACCATCAGATGAGGGATGAACCGCCTTCCAGTATCTTTAACCAAGTCCACTTGCCCTTTACCTCAACCTTCGTTGGACAACATATGTGGTCGTTTTTCTCACATTTTCATAGGTTTCTCACGTTCTGATAAGCCACAAAGTCTGCCGTTATTATGTTATTAAGCAAGTAAAGGTCAAGGTGAACTTCACGTGTCCGCATTTATAATGTAAATGTGGTATGGTCAATAATAAAGGGTTGTGCAAAAACTGTCATATCTGTAGTTGTGATGACACTAATGACAGCGTCAGCTGTACTGTGTGTTCAGTGCTAATTGACAGATGTTGGCACCCTAATATGCAAAACTAAGGTGTATATTTAACATTACACTTGCTATCAGCATATTAATGCTGTCATTGAGTTCAGGCACACTGATGTCAGCATTTAGCTCAAAGCACTGCTGTGGTAAAGTGCCTCACAGAGCTGCTAGCGTCCAACACACTAATAGTTTATAACTAATCTATAAAACATTATTAAATACTGAATTAACCATTTATAAAGCCATTAGTTTTAACTTAATGCGCTTTTTGCAAGTTTTTGAACTATATTTTTCCTCCAACTTCTTCTGACTGTATATTTTGTGTTTCATTACAGCATATTGTGTTTCTGCCAATACAATGTCAGACAACTATATGAAAATTAAATCAGTAGTGACATATCATAAAATGCAGATGTCAATTGTCCATACATGTTTGTTAACAGAAGATATCAATTTCGTGGCTGTTTCTGTTTCTCCACACCACTATTACAGAGTTGTCCCGCCTGCCTGAAGCTACAGATAAACATTAGGGTTAAATGAGAACCATTACAGCACAGTGTGGAATATGGAATAATTCCAACAGACATTTCTGGGTTGGTAAATGAATCATATCTAACACATTTATATATCCATTAACCTGATAGAGTCACTCAATTGAATTGTGTGTGAGAGATAATTAGACAGGGAGCTAGTTTGGAATCAGGATGTCTTGTATGTCAGAAGGAGCAGATTGGGCAAAAAAATCCCTGGCTGATTAGGGTCATTCCTATCTTGAAGTAACAACATCACAGTATTAATGGTCATCATGTCTCACTAACTTGATTCCAGACCACTGACAGTAACGTTGCTACAGTAAAATGGGCCTTAGGTCAGTCTTGTGTTTTAAAATGTCATTTCATCATGTAGTCAGTGGCTTTTGAATAAGTAGAGAGCTCAAGCATTTGTGCAGAAATACATTGATAATATAATAATAATAATAAACACAGCATGGATACATTGATACTGTATATGGGTCTGCCATGGTCTTTTGTTTTCATTGTCCACTCTTATTTAAAGGCAGCAATGCATCACAAATTTTCCTATAAAGGAAAAGGTATGGTTCTACTGTTGTTTTCAGTTCCTATCACTATAATTTGAAATATAGCAGTGCAATAAACCAGCCAGCATGTCCTTGAGCCTTTTGTGTATGTTTAGTACAGAAGTGGAGTCAGCAGTGGAGGTTCTGATGAGTTCCCACCTTAGCTTCAGTCAACATACATATACTGTCATTTTTCTCCATCACTTGAAACACAAGCATGTCATAACCAATCCTGAGGCTTGTGGCCTGTACTATGAAGGGAGTTCAACCTACTAAGAGTTAACTCGGGGTTATCAAGCAAACTCAGGCTTGACAAACTCTGATTTCCTACACTAGTGTTAAACGGTACTACGACAGTGAATATGATGTTTGTTGAGTTGGTGTTAACTTAAACTTAATTGGAGTTGTAGCACGTTTGCATGGCAGTTTTTTCGCAATAGTGCATGCTCAGTGAGAATGCACGAACCCAGGGAGGTTTGTTGGTATCACATTGAGTAATTCTGAAGACTGATTATCTTCACAGTGTTCTTATTATAGGCTAATTCTCTATTTAGTACTTTATTGACTCTTCTTTTATGTGTAATATGATTAAGATGTAAAGGTACAACTGCACATAAGGTCCATTGTACTAAATAAAACATTGCACTAAATAAAATAGAGTGAGCAGAGAAGGGAAATAATCTGAGAAAAATATTTAATTTCCAACATTAATCTACAAGAAAAAAACTTGAATATTGTCTATATAGACAGTATAGTCACATATTTGTGAGTTTAGCCCTCAATTCCTATATTATCATGCACCTTAGAGACTTTGCCATGGATTGGACGCATTCAGAATTTTCTTCTCGGTTTATTAACCCCCATCCTGGCTCCGTATTTCTTGGACACATAAAATAGTTGATCAAAATATGTGTCGGATAATTCATTTGTAGCCTGGCTTCCTCCCTAAGGCTAAGATCCCAGAGGCTGCAGAGCTCTCTGAACGTAATGCTATTTTGTTAAGAAAAACTTAATTTCAGCTGCAACCCCAGCAGAACAAGTCAGGATATCATCATAATATTTTATCAAGTGGTGTGTATTAATAGCCACGAAAAGTGGTAACTGGCTTATCCTGGAAACTCCAGGAATAACTTCCTGATTACTCTGTACTTCAAAATGTGGGTACATTTAGCTAAGGTGTGCTGTCATGGCAATTTACTCTGTATTTCTAAACTTCTCTGAGCTGGTTATCTTTGTATTTAACTCAATGTTCCGCTATATACAGGAGTAGGCTCCACACCACATCTGTGATGTCACACGAGTGAGAAAAAAATCTAAATCACTGCAATGTCTCTAACGTCCTGATGCATATGATAATAAATAAAAATCACAAATATTTTCTTATTACTAAAACCGATTGTGTACAGTATAATTTAATTTTCCACTGGAGGCATAATACACAGCAAGCAGCAGCATCTGTCGTGTGATGTTGCAGCCTTGCAAAGTGAAGCGATGTGGTTCCTTGACAAAAAAACACAATTTTTCAATAATCATTAACAATAAAATTGAACAGTGATACTTCCCCCTGTAAATTTACCAATGTAATCTTGGAAGAGTTTTGTCCCTGTTTATTACCCCTCTTGTGCTCCTGTGCTTTGCACACCATCCATACACCCTGAACCCCTCCCTTCTTCTGTGCCACAGAAGAAGGTCTTAACTATTGGACTGCAAAGCATGGTCCTTCATAGCTTTGTTCCATAACTAAAAGCAATTTCTGAGAAAGTGTGGACGTCCTACATGATCTGAAAATTGACAAAATGAGAGAAAATTGCTTTCTGAACTAGGGGCATATTTCAGATGCAGCAGTCTGTCACACAAACATTTGTTAATATCACTATCCATACCCAAAAACTCTTGCAATGTGCCACAGATGGAATAAGATCATGGAAGACATAAATGTACTATTGAAATCTATTATACTGATCAAACTCCATCTGCTGCTGAAGATCATGTGACATGATCAAAAGCTTGATAATGAACTAAATGGACCTTGTGGTAAGTTATTTTTCTCAACTGTTGTTTCCAATGTGAAGAAACTTTGAACCTCTAATGTATTTATAATTTACTTGTTTTGATAATTGCACAAGATGTTAAAGAGATTTTACACAGTTTAGAGCTCCACTGCAAAAACAGAGAATCTTACAGTACTGGTGTATTTAAATAGATACAATTGTATTAATAACTGGGGAGAATGTGACAATTGAGTCATTGAATTAATAGATTTCATATTGAAATTTGTAATCCATCACATCAAATCGTTTACATTTACCATTTACATTGTAGCAGTAGTGAGTGGTGAGACAACACCATTTTGACAACTTGAAATGTGTCAAAATCAGAGGTTTGAGAGTTACTGACGATGGATCAGCAACTTTTGGTAGTGCTTTACAGACCAGGTCCCTTGGGTGTCTCAGGATTTCTGGTGATTTAGGGATAGCAGGAGATTGTGTGGTGCATTTATTTGCGTACTCAATATTGGGGAAAAACAGTAGCAGGCTTTTAAGAAACAAACATCAGATTATATGAAAATGGAAGAGGTCAGGTTGGTGAAGTACATAAGAAGCTGTTAATTCCTAAAATATTTCACTTGAGGGAAGTGCAAAATTCTGAACTCATAATTGGATAAACTTGACACAACATGACCCCATCCATTTTCTTTGCAAGTATAATTTCAGGGCTTTCTTTGAACCTCCAGTAAATCAGGGGTACTTATCAACTGTGCCAACTGTTTTTTTTTCACTGTAATTAGACTGTAATTGTTCTCTGCAGGAAAAAGACCAAAATACCATTTCCTCTATTAGGAGACTGACCTGCAAGTTGGCTACCAAGGACAACAATCCTCTAAATCCTTCAGCACGCTTTGAAGAATTGTGAGCAATAATGTAAAGCATATGCAACCTGCAGGGAGATGCATACTATAAAGTTGCCGTTAACATGAATTCATCAGTGTGTGTTTAACAGAACAGAGAAGAAATCATCACATGTATCATCGGTGGTTTCACTACTTATGTGGTCAAATAATTTACTTAAAAGATTTATTTTCTTGCTGCAGTGACAGTGCCCGAATTCTGATGTACCTCACCGGGTTGGTACTCTAATTTGTTGGTGCATTATTAAAAATGGCTTGTTGGATCAATTCCAACGGCAAAACAGGCACACAAATTAATAACTGCTGGAATGGTTTATTCATAGTTTAATGTTTTTTATTTATTTATTGCTGTTCTGCCCTGTTCTGGATGTTTGTATTGGCCAACGTCCTGATTGCTCTTTTACCCAAAGTGATTGTCAAGTGAAGGGTATTTTGAGTGCTGATGTTCCAGGATGACCTGTTGCTGGTCATTTGCTGTCACCCTATCTGGACCTATGATCCAAAGATACCCCACCCCCCCACACACACCCTCCATGTAGAACATGTAGAACAAGTACAGTACTAAGGGCCTGATTTACTAACATCCCGAATAAAGAGTACTAAATTGCGTGTGCATTCTAAAATATTGCACGTGCAATTTTAGTACCCGTTATGGGTGATTTACTATTTATTGCGTAGATGACAACAGAGCAAACGCAATGGGGGTATTTAAATGAGGTCTTGTGTGTTTTAATGGTTTCCGTCATGGAGAGTTGGGAGGGAAAACAGCAACTGCGTAAAAACCTTGGTTTGTTCCGTTCAGTGTGTCCCGAGTATGTGGAAAACGTCTGTACCTGCCCATCCTGCCTGAGATTGCACCAAGTACTTGGGACAGCACAGCTGGGAACAATCATCAACCATCTGCACCGTGCCCGGTTGCTCTGCGATCTCCTGTCCCTGCCCCTGTACGGCCCATTCCCTCTCTGATACCTATAATGGTATCAGAGTTGTGTCACTATTACAACAAGCGCGGTGTGAACGGTTGGTGATCGTTCCCTCTGGCTGGACGAACTTTGGATGAATTTTACGCGTGATCCACAGTGGCAGCACCTTTCTAAATTCTCTCATCTCACAGAGATAAGAAGTCAGAAATTTACTTTATTGGCATGAATATTAATACAACAGTATTGCCAAAGCTAAAGTAAAATACAGAAAAAAAATCAATTCATATAGTTCATTGAATAAATAAAATAAAATAATTGTATTTCAATACATTGGATATGGGATAATCTAATATTGTTAATTACTCTACGTTTTATTTCATTGCGGCTGTGTCTCCTTCTGGCAACAATAACACCAGCCATCTCTGCAACACTTGGCAGTTTGCACCTTCCTTTCAAACGTATTAAATACAGAGACTGTTGCACTCACGTGAAATTGCATTAGGCTTGGTAGATCACATTGCATGTAGTATCTTTGTATAATTGTATCTTTATGTTACACCCCAAAATGCATATTCATTAAGGCAAAATAACTAAACGAACAGGTGCTAACTTGCACTTTTGAAAGACATCACTCTGCGTGCACACCATTAGTAGATCAGCTTACGTGCTAATTTGCTGGTGATATCAAGTTTGCACATGTTTTTACTCACGCAAACCTTTAGGAAATCAGGCCATAAGTGTGCAAAAGATGCCAATAGTCAGGTTTCCATTCAAAAATGCCATACAAACCAATTTTCCATAAAATCAGCAAAGGAAAATGCAAATGAATGTGCGTTCCCATCCACTCCATTAGATGTATATTAAGAGTTGGTTCATGAAGATAAACACTTGTTGGATGTAATTATCCTGTCAGATGCCTTTAACCACTGCAGAAAAAGAAAAGATGTAGTTAAAAGAGCTCCAGTCAAAGCTCAAACAAATGAAAATCATGTGGAAAACAAACAATCATTAATTTGAGGACGGTCTCCTCATCAGCCTACACAGAAGTCTGATGATTTGTCTCTTCACAGAAGTGAAAGAACAAGTCGCTTCATGTACGTCATGATTTATTCACCAAGTCTGTTTCCAGTGAACTTTGTTGCATTTTGCTTTTATCAGTAGGCTACAACAACGTTTCCGCCTCAGCCAAGTGCAAAACTTTCGACGTAAAAGTAGGAGACGTAAAAGTAGTGTCAATCAGTGCTTACGTTAGCAAGCTAGGCTAGCCAAGTGAAACACATACTTTCCAGCCACAAGGCAAGTTCCCAATCCAGCGACTGGCTTACTGGACCTTCAGTATGTTACATAAAGCCTAGTTCACACTACACCATTTTAAGCCCAATTTGCCGGTCAGCGAGCTCGGTGGCCATCAGGCTGTGATCAGTGGTTGATTGGCCATCACCAGTTATGCGTGAACTACAGACGCCAGCCAGATATCTAGCATGCCAAGTATCTGGAGGAGTTGGCTGACTCCACATCCACATCCAGCCAATGAGAGCAGGCAGCTACTTTCCATTTTACATTTTACTCCCCTCCAGCTCTCTGTAGCACAGACACTCCCTGCTACCTGCGTATGCTAATCCTTTCCTTCACCCAGATTCTTTGTCTTTATAATTTTTATATTTGTAATAACAAACAACAGCTGTTTCGTGAGTAGGTTCGCGTCATTTTCCATTCACGTTCCACGTGTTGTCTTGACAAAACGTGGTTTGGAAACCAGTCGCTGGGTTACAGTCGCTGTCAGCTGGTGTAGTGTGTGACACCCTGTCACCGATCAATCACCAGTGTTGGGAACGTTACTTGAAAAAAGTAATTAGTTATAGTTACTCACTACTTGTTCCAAAAAGTAACTG
>JAPMOB010218454.1:2971-37441 GCA_029875015.1 Lepomis gibbosus | reverse complement strand
GAAGTTAAGCGCCAGAGGCTTGTTGGCGATGTGAAGCGGTTGTAGCTTGGTTGGGTTTAGGCACGAAAAGTACTTGGTTGCGTTTAGGTACTAAAAGTTGCCTACTTGGTTGGGTTTAGGAACTAAAAATACTTGGTTATGGTTAGGAAAACATCATCGTTTGGGTGTAGTCACAGAATTTGATAGGTCACAGATTTTGGTGTTACACCGGACCTTTCAGTCACATCTCTTGCCCTTCCTGGATGGAGTTCCTCAGATGAGGTGGTTTAGTTGTTATTACGGCGACATGTTAACCAACTATACAATTTGACAAACTGAGAAACTCCTAGACAACAAGTAGAAAGTGGACCTTGTGTGAAATGTATTTACGCCAACCCAGATAACGTTGTTTCACCTCCTAAACATGCCACGTGGTGTCGCTGCTGGTTTCACCGCTGTCTGTCTGTGTGACGTCACGTGTAAACACCGTCCAGCACCCATGGCCTGCTTGGTGCCCCTGTCCTCCTCCTCTCCCTGCCGTTACACACAAGCAGTGTCCTCACCCTGTCAGCTGAGCAGCCATGTTGAAAATAAAAAAACGCATGAGATACAGCTCGCTGGTTGTCGCCGCTGCGAGGCTGTTTTCCTCCGGTCCCACCAGGAACCCAGTCGTGTTTCTGGACATCGAGGCAGACAGTGAGCCTCTTGGAAGAGTAATCATTGAGGTAGCTATAGCTAGTTAGCGCTAGCCTCTCCCGCAGTGTGTCTCCCACAGCATGTCGCAGTACATAAACATTCATGAATTTGAATGTTATTTTTATTATCTTGCAGTTGAATGCAGATGTAGTGCCAAAGACTGCAGGTAACATTATGTTTACCCTTGTTTCTTTAAACACATCTGCTGAATATTAAGAGTTACATCTGGTGTATTCATTAAAGTATAACACTTGTGACTTGTTTTAATATTTATTTTAAAAAAGACGACTAATTTCACAGAGAACTTCAGAGCACTCTGCAGTGGGGAACATGGCTTTGGATTCAAGGGATCTGTGTTTCACAGGGTCATACCTGGATTCATGTGCCAGGTAAGATTTACAGTAAAGATGGTTTACATGTACAAAGTGTTTGCCATGCTGTCTGTTGCTGTGTTTTCTCTTACAGGGCGGGGATTTCACCAAACACAACGGCACAGGGGGGAAATCTATATATGGGAACACGTTCAAAGATGAGAACTTCAAGTTAAAACACAGTGGTCCAGGTACATCTCTGTTTAGAGGACAAAACAAATTATGCTTTATCCATCTGCGGTGCATAAAGTACAAGACAAAAACACTGCTAATTGGTTAGTTGTCTGTATGGTGTATCTGTGTTTGTGATGCGTCTGTGTTTGTAATGCTTGTTTATAATCCTGAAACATTTAGTCAATTAATCAAATAGCAGGTCAACAGGAAAATAATCTACAATTTTGATAATGATTTATTATTTTTTAAGTCATTTGTCAAGTAGTATTAGTATTGTCTGGTTCCACTAACTCAAATGTGGACATATAGAACAGTTTCACTATTTTCTGAAATTTTGAAGCGGAAATGATTAGTCAGTCAAAAAAAAAACATCAAAAAAAGAATCATTAAGGACAACTGCAGTTCTTATCTTATGTATATTATGAAATATGTTAAACTGGTGGGTTCTTAATAGTATAATTTGAAAGCTTTTTCTGTATTTTAATATAGCTGCCTCCCCACTAGATGGCAGTGCCTAATTTTATGCAGCACTAAAACTACATTCTATATTGATTTTTGAAGGTGAATGACCTACTTTTTAGTGAGTCGACTTGCACTAATCAAAATAACTCCTCTCTTGAGTAAACTTCACCCACATGCTAATTATTTTCTTGCTTCAGTTTTGAGTTTTGCATAATCAGAGTTTGCATGAGGTTCAGAGAAGAGAAACAGACCTTCACATAACACGGCTGTTGACATGTGTCATGCTTCTCTTTTGCTACAGTCAGGCCTAAATGTTACTGGGTCAGTGATAAAAGATGGTGAAGATCTTATTGACAGCATTACATTTAAATTACTTCTTGGCTTTTCAACCTCTGCAGGAACTCTTTCAATGGCAAATTCAGGGCCAAACACCAATGGCTCCCAGTTCTTCATATGCACGACTAAAACGGAATGGTAAATACTCTATAATAGAACTTTTTAACCAGTCATCTCGCCGCTTCACAATCTAATCACTTACCAGCTGCTCACGTCACTTTTTGTCTCTCTGTTGACAGGCTTGATGGGAAACACGTGGTGTTTGGACAGGTGAGGGAAGGTATGGACGTGGTCACCAAGATGGAATCCTTTGGTTTACATGACGGCGGTGTGATCAAGAAAATTGTCATCACTGACTGTGGGGAGATCAAATAACACCGGAGATCACACATGGACTTCTGTTGGATGACTCAGTATGCAACCATTTACTGCTTACTTTATCTTTCACTCTTTATTCGTTATACTTTTGAGGAGGACCTGTTTCCCCTAAAATCTGATATTTTCACTGTTGATTATGATGTTAAAAGATCCATAGATTTATCACTTCTTGCCTAATATGAGGTATGAAATGTTTATATTGTGTGTTTGTTTATAAATTATATTAATAATGGAAAGACAGGGAGTTGCATTGATACATTTTTATGTTAGTTGTAGCAGATATCCTGCTTTCTCTCTTTTTAACTTGGGCCATCTACTTTGTGTACTTTTCTTTCTTCTTCTACTTTAGATCTTTGTCATCTACTTTGTAAATTGTTCTTATTGTGCAATTACACTCCATTTACTGCCAAATAAATGACCATTTTCAGATTTTACTAGCTTAGTACAGGACATTTGCTCTCTTGTGCCATCAGCCTCACTGGTTTTAAAGCTTCCTGGAAATGATCCAGCAGCTTTTTTTAGACACCGGCTCTTCACCACGACTTACTTCCTGTCTATGAGTGCAGGATGTGACATCATGTGACATCCACCTACAGTGGAGCTGAAATATCACATGAATGCAGTTGACAGATAGACCTGTGGGCTGTAGCCTCATTGGACACAGTGAGTGCAGATGATTTAATCTGCTGGAACCATAGAGGAACCTGAAAATGTCTTCAGCTTGTATGTGGGCTGCTCTTCCTTCACTGTGTCTTTATTTGAAACACAGAGCGCCTGGAAGAGAGAGAGAGCGAGAGAAAAGGAGGCCAGGACATGTCTGAAAGCCAGAGACTGGGTGGTGCTGCTTATCGAGCTAATACTTTATGAAAGTAAATAATGAAGCAACGAGAAAAAGCAGCTCTTTCCCCTAAATGAAACCATATGCACACTGACCTTCCACCGTTTGTTTGAATTCTCATATTACATTGTTGCTATAGGGACTTTTCAGCTTTCACTCTGTTTGAGCTAGAGATGTTGTAACAAACTTGATATAATTTGGGTCCCCACCCTCTGGTTTAGTTTTAGTTATTTGGAATGCACGTCCAATATTGTGCATGGAAACTTGGCTTGAAAAAGACGGCGGTGCTATGGCCAACATTTAATACACATGCAAAACAATGACATCTTTACAACTGGTACAGGCTGGTTCTTCGGCTGTAAATGTCCACATTTATCACACAGCACCCGTGTCAGCTAGTGTCCTTGTGTGTGTGTGTGTTTTGGTTTTCCTGTCCACACTTTGACTCAGAGTGTTGAAATCAAGTCCTGTCAGCTCATGGTGTCTGTTATCTTTCAGCACTTTCACAGGAAAGTGAAAAAAAGAGCTCTCATAAAACAATTTGTTGCTTTTGGCTGAAATCAAACTCCACAGTGAACACCTCTGGGTTACTGGTAACAACAATTCAGCAAAGGACCGAAACAAATGAAACCACATAATCCAGTCAGTCCTACTTCAATATGACTTTTATTCATCAAACTTTGACAACACTAAAGCACTAAAATGTTTTCCCAGCTACTAAATAAGGCACATTTTGGAATGCCGTTTCATGGACATGAAAAACAGACTTGTGGTCTACTCTTGAAACCATGACTGTCTTTGTTTCCCAAAATCATCGTCTTTCCTACCTCACGCCTGTGTTCTGTCCAATTTAAAATACATTATTGCAATACTGCATTACAAACATCTGAAGTGATAGACAGTAAATAATACAAACATAACTTTCCAAATTTACCATAAGGGTTAACACAATTACATTCAGTAAATATGTATTATTTGTAGAGGCTACACAGCTGTAAATGAAATACTTCAGGGCTAATAACAATCAGGAGTTGCTGATAATGTTAAAAACAATATGCACTGTAGCAAACTACTGTAAAGTATTTAAATAAGTATACATTGCACAAAATAATATTTCATCCCAAACCAAACACATGCACATGCAAACTCTAAAATAGTTCTTTGTCACACACACTTTCTTGACATAAGTATACACTCCCTAAGCTACTAATATTTTATAATAGTTTCTTGTCATTGCTGCTTTAAGCAAACTACATCTCACAGTTTAACGTGCTTATACAGTGGTGAGTATCCATCACTACATAAGAAAAAAAGGTCTCTGCATGTTAACACAATATATCTTCATAATATTGTATACAAAATGAATACGTGCGACTGTATGGATGTAAGTGGCAGCTCATAATTAGTTACATGTAGCAAATGAATAACATTGTGGGTTATTCAACACTGATAACAACATAAAACAAACCACAAAAATACAATGGCTTATAATTGAGAAAGGGTATTAATTATGTACCAGCTTTTCTTTAATAATATTCTATGTAGACATCAATATTTCCTTCTTAGTGTAATTTTGTTGCATATTCTATACAAAAAGTGTTGTAAAAAATCTTTCCATAAATATTTCTGCAGGATAACCCCTCAGATTATTGTAAAACATAAAGAAAAAAACTCCCAGCTTTGTTTATTTCTCAGCAATAGGCCCTTCTTCACACATAAAAGATTCAATATTGCATAACACTTTAAAAGAGCTCCTATCCTTATAATGATGGCCATCAAATATATACATAAAACAGTCTATCTTTGTCAGGGAAATAACTCAAGAGTTTTTGCAGATTGCTTTAAAATTTTCAACATCTATTAAGTGTTCCAAAATACACATCTCATTCATAGAAAATAACAAATTTGAACTGAAAAGGTACTAGAAAAGTCAAGTATAAGTAATTCAAGACATTACGTCTGAAAGCAGGGATTTCTTTTTTGCAAATATATTGTATCAACTGCTTCCATTGGCTCTTGATTTGCCATTTAAAATGGCCTCTTCATAACATGTCTCTGGGCGGAATCATACTCTTAACAGGATTTCTCATTTCTAGTCGGCCAGAACTCAGTTAATAATACAATAACAATAACATTGTTACTTTTTTATGAGGTTAGTTCATAAGGCATCATTGGTATCTATTCATCTCACTACAGCCGCATGACATGATGTGGACACTAAGATTCAGATGTAAAGACCTTATCTTTAACTTGTGGTAATATAAATGTACTCATGAAGTTCAATTTGCTCATTCTACTCGGACAGTGAAAACAGTTGTATGTCTTGTCTAGCTTTGGTGGATCTTTGTCTGAGTCTGAGAAAAGAGAGTACGATCCAGCATTTTTGGACAAAAAATAAGGACATCCCAGGCACTGATTTTGTGGAACTGTAATACTAAATCACTGGAGTGCCCCTTTTACTTTACAGATGGAATTTAGCTACATTTCCCCAAACTGTAAGGTACCATTTTCAGCCACTGCAAACCGTCCCACTAAGACAAGGGACCATGTATATTTCTCGACAAAACCCACGGTTCCTTGGGCAAACATAACTACAATAGATTAAAAATACGAAGATTGAGGTCCACAGTTTCTTGTGCGACTCCATTCTGTTGTGAGGACCATCTGAGAAATAACATCTTTGTTGATATTCCATGACAACAGACCACAGTAGGATTGTTATTGCCAGCTGGAAATGCTGTTTCAGCCCGTGCCTCTAACTCAGCAAACTGCATTTGAAGTGAACGCCCACCATGCCAGTTCAAACTGCTAATAGAGGAACTGTACCATTTTCTTGTCCTTTGTCACATCTTGAACCTGCATTAAACTTACTGAGCATCACTGTTACTACATGCACACGTATACTACTCCAACTCTGAGCCTCTACCCACGTGTCTTTTCCCAATTTTAAATGTCCTACAAGGCTTGAAACTTTTACTAATGATTTGTATCTTTTTAAAGGCACATAAAGTATGTTACAGTATAAAATATAGTACACCAGCTTTTACAAGGCTAGAAATACAGTACACACAGATACTTCGCAATCCCTATACCAAGGTTCCTTGAAAGGCAGCTTTTATATAGTTGAAACTACATTAATTTTCTCTGCAGTACTTCAGGTCTGCATGGTGATATGTAAACAGGAAGTGTACTTCTCTTTCTTTAAAGACGTTGGTTTGTAAAAGTAGGCACTTATATTCTTATTCATTCACGTAAATGAATATGTGTAAACTGAATTCATCATCACTTTCAATATATCCTTGAATCTTCAGCATCACCGCATCACAAATCAGCCCCTCTATATTAAATCCTTTTGTTTCTCTCAACCAACCTGAAAATCATTGCAGTTCCCCAAAGCTTCACCTCCCTCTAGACAAACTTTACACTGAAATCAGCTGTTGGACATAGTTTGAAGGGTGCAAACCCTTTGAAAAGTTTCCATCTAGACTCCACTGAGGCCGCCAGGCATCAATTGGCACTGAAATATAAACTCAAATTTCTTTCTGAATTCCTTTCAAACAAACATCTGCTTTGTATTTGACTAATTAACATGTAATCAGATTTTACATGTGAACAGTTTAACCTCTAAAATCATGTTTTATAATGCTAATCAAAATGTGAAAACCAGTTCATTTTTTCAGTGCTTTGAAAAAATGGAATATTAGACACTGGCAAGAAAGTGGATGGCTAGATTACTGTTACTGAAACTATTCTTCTCAGTTGACCTTGTGATTTGAAATAAACGCAACTTACCTATCTAACATACATATATAACACTACAGAACACTGAGAATCTGTGTGGCAACAAAAAATACTCTAGGGAGGTTAATGAAACCTTATGTGTTAGCAACGCACTAAATCTAAAAGAGCGACTCTACGCAAACTGAACCTACAGTAGTTTCTAAAGACACGTGGAAGCAGTTACACAATACAAACATACAAAAAAACAAACATTTCTTTATGTCCCAGTTAAAATTAAAATTGCACACTAGACGACAAGAAAATAAATAGGCCAAATGTAAGCTAGGGATGTACGGCACATTGTCCCTCAGTTAATTCACAGTTAATAAGATGTGCTGCTGACCCTAATACGGCAAGACATCAAAGGCCTCGTATACATTATACCATCATAAGAGGCCGGGGTTAAACATTTGTCACATTACCGCACACTTCACTTGGCAGGGAAATGGAAGGCAGATCTCTGTAAACACAAAGCCAACAAACCCCAAGGTGAGGTAATCTATTGAGACCAATACTGTCAATGACACCAATGAAATATATGCCTGGTGCTTATTCCTCAATACAATTATTAGCTGTTATTAAACATCGACTTGAATCAATGGGGTTATGTGGTTTCTGATACATGAGGCATAAAAAAGTCACTGATTTTGGCAAGTTTTTGCTTTTGATAAAAGAGCACTTTGAGAGATAGATATTGATCCTAAGTTAACATGTTCCTCTCATTCCTGGATGTTATCTTCAATACTGTCAAAACTGGTGGAAAAGAAGCATAATGACTAAAATCTGTGTTCCTCAGGCGGATGAAAAGAAGGAAAGTGTAGTCATTGGAAAGAAGGGTGGGTTAGAGCTACCGTCTATATTTGAGGCTTCTGGGAGAAGGAGGGGAAGACGTCAGGAGGAAAGGACGCCATGTGTGCAGGGCGGGGATGTGGGAAACCTGAATGTGAATTTGACAGGGTGGAAGTTGACAGCCTTGAGGGAGGATGAGCAATACAACTTGGGACGCAAAAGTTGCTCTCTGACTCTGAATCGAGGCGATTATTGCACACGGCGGCAGTAGTAGCCCAGGACTTTACATTTCTCGCACAGGTGTTGCGGGTGCTCCTTACTCTGGTCAGAAACATCAAGGCCATCCGGTTTTTCTAAAGGGCGCTGAGGATACAAACAGAGGACCAATAATGACTCATATTAAACAATGAAGAAAGCAAACCAAGCAGCACACGGACACACACACACAGTATAAACCTCTGTGTTTTGCAAGCAGTTTATTTGGCACCAGATTCAACTCAGCTATACGCATAACTACTTTGGCCTCCAACATTTCTCCCATATACTTCACAGACCAGACGTGTACTAAACACAATTAGTTGCAGAGATATGGCAACGCACCATTGGCTCTGGAAACTTGCAGCACACTTTAACAACCTGGTATTAAGGAAAAAGATCTAGTATGCATTTGATTGTGATGACCTGTATGGAAATATAACCAAACTACTACGGCAATAGCTTTCTTGGAATCATTATCGGGGACAAAGGGACTCGATCTGGGTCAGCAGGTTTGGAGGTTGTTTTAACAATCCATCTGGAAAATGTTATTTCTCATCTATTGTTCACTTTCTTGTTAGAACTTTTTACAAAACCACTATTTAATCCTAGTGGTCTAACTAAAGGAAACCAGGTTACCATGGGTCACTATAAGGAGATATTTTAGTCGTCCACTAATGAGTCTGCCAGGATGTATTGAGACCTTACTATCGGTGCGTCAAAGCCATTAGGTCCTTGAGGAAAGCTGGAAAATGTCATGTATATTTTATGGGGTCCCCGCAGCAGTTAGATGAAACTGGGTTTAAGCCCCTGTCTTCCATGTTGAAGTGTCCTTGAGCAAGAAACTCAAGCTCAATCAAGCATGCTCTGTAGCTGGAGCAGCACTCTTTCCATTAAAAAAAGAAGATCTCACAGCAGAAACAACATAAAGTGACACAGCAAAATTCATCTGCATGTCTTCATGAAATAGGCTGTGCTAGGTGATTGGTGACATGGTGAATATGATCAGGCCTAGTTAGCAAACTAATTGGAGAGCTAGCATGCTTGCAAGCCAGGAACACGTTAGGGCTAGACAGCCGTAATAGCTCTCAGAACTTCTTTCTGTTTTTCCCATTACTGTATATGTTTACTCCATGTCATTTTCTTCTCAGGAATGTAAATCATTTCATTCAATAAAGTGTTATTAAAGAGGGCCAAAAGCTCTCAGCTAGCAAGCTTGCTAAATATAATTTAACTCGCTTTAAGTGTCAGTTAGCATTGTCGTAGCTTGGCCACTAAAGGGGCAATAAGTTCACATAGTTTATTTTTAAAAAGCATTCCTTCCATTAACCATCTAAATGCATTATATTTCCCATCTTAGAGGGCCAAATATTTTATGTATGTGGATGGGATTGGAAAATACATATTCAGTTTTTTCATGGGAATCCGCAGGGAGGGAGGGAGCCATGCTGAGAGCCAGAGCTCTTTGATACTTGAGGACATGGAGGTTAGTGGTTCATTTCAAATGCTGACGGGGTTTGTTAAGTGGGTGACACTGCAAATGCAGGGAATTTACTTGCCTGTGTGTAGCTTTGCCACAGAACACAGACACAGAAAAGAGTGAGGTTTTCTTACCAGTGAACTCAATGGAATAAAGTGTTTTTGATTGAGAAATACTTAACTACTGGCAATGTGAAAGCAGTCTTCGATTCATGCTTTTTAAAGGTTTAGTTAATATTCTTGGTTAAGATGTCACACTGATGAAGATGCAAAATGAATAAACAAAAGATTTTGAATAAATTATGCATGAACTTTCCATTGTTTGGGAATGTTGCGACTTCAGGCCAGAAATTGAGTGTAAATTTGTTGAGTGGTGTACCTTTCCTGCTTCATTTTACGTGTTAACAGAGTGGGTCATGGTCATCGTGTTATTCAGAGAACGAGCAGGGCCTCAGGCAGTAATCCTACTTTTATTTCAGGAAGTGGAATTGGAAGAATGTGGAAAAGTATAAATATTACATGATGAAGTGTTGAGGATAAATATATCTGTAGCTGAAGAAAAGCGGATTCCTTCTTAGCTGATCCATCTCTGTAGTCAACAGGCTGGTAGGAAACATTTCGAGGTTAAGCCGAACAGACAACTCACAGCACGTTAATTTCCTCTGAGTGTTTGGAAAAACAATCCACAGCCTCTTGGTTAATATGATTTCACTTTTTCGTATTATTAAATGTGAGATGAATTTCTGTAGCTGTAAGCCTTAATTACCTCAGAGTTAGTTTGTATCTGTGAGCCATTAATAAAGACATATTTGTTTTACGATTTGATGACATTCAGTAAATAACTCCAAACTTTTATCAGTTGGGAATTGTAATTGTTAGTTGTATGATTTTTATTTTATTGGAGGCCATCTGGAATATCCTCAAAACAATACACAGCCAGGCAAACCAGAATCTGGACTCTGTTAACTGGTTAAGATGGTCCAATCCACCATTTCAACAGTGTATGAGTAATGTTTTTTACTTAAGACATTACTCCAAATTCTCAGAAAGTGAATGTCATATTGTAGGTAGAAGTACCTGTTTGTGTGGATAGACGTTGATGTGGCATTTGATACATTCTTGTCCCATGTTGGCCCAGGAGTTGCCACTCATCCACTTCCTCTTACACTTGGGGCATTTGTACTCTCCAAAGCATCTCTTCTTCCCCTGGTAGGGTGTCAGCCCTTCTCCTTTGGGTCTGGCCTGTAAAGAACAAAGGAAGGTGAATACAATGTATGCTCACGTGGGAAGAGCATTACTTTTATGTTCTGTTTTTTCTCTTTTATTCAGTACTGTGTTGTGCAGTGAGGTCAGAATGACAGATTTAAGAGAAGCTCTTTTATTTAGCTGGACAATAATGGATGGTGAGCTTTGACAACAGGGTGTGTCCACCCTTGTGCTAATACTATATAATAGAACTTCATCATACAGCACACTTCTACACACAATGTTGGCACTGTATGTGGTTGTGTAATTGACATTTGCTTCCATTACAGCTTTGTTAAATTACTCCTCTGATTCTCATGAGGGAGATGATTACGAACAGTCAGTCAGCCATGAAAAAGCACAAGTCTTAGGGCAATATTGTTTGGAGGAGCTGCTCCAATGACTACACTTTGGCAACTTTATTTAGGCCGCTATAACAGCATTTAGGGATAAGACTAATTTTTCCCCTGAAAGCATGTCACAAACAAACTGCTGATGTCATCAGAAGGACAGATTACAAACTGTCCTCCATCCTGCCAAAAGAAACCCAAATGTACATTGATTAGTAAGTTTGTCAGAGCTTGTCATTACCAATTTAAAGCTTTATAGTCATCATCAGCAAAAAAAGAGAAAAGTCCTCCTAGAACTTGCATTTGCCTAGTGACAGGCAGAATCAACATGGGAGTGGTTATTTTGGTAAACAAAATCCTTCCAATTGGAAGGTAAACATTGCAAATACAGTGTCTCGGATTTGTGTTATTTTATCTTGAACTTTAAATATGCTTTCATGCACAGATGGAAATCTGATATGACAGAAAGAAGTAATCTTAGTGCACAGCATGCAACTGATGGCAGCTTTCCAGAAGGTTAGGAAAAGGCTATGCATTCAAAGTGAAATCAGACCTGTCCAGTCCACTCCTGATTTCGCTGCAAGACTGCAGATTGTTTTCATAATCACTTTAACGTTGGCTGTAGATTCCAGGGTGGATGTAGGGGTTACGGGGCAGTAGGAATGAGAGGATGGGTACAATCTATATCCCTGATTTTGTCCCAGCCCTTGTGTGAGTAATAGAAACTTTAATCAGCAGCATCTGGCACAGTCCTGACAGACGTCAGCACTTTGCATCAGCACCAGCAAGCCAACCCTAAGTATGAGCGGCTGTGCTTCAATCTGGCCCCTCAACAGTATGACCTCAACCCCACTGTTAGCTTCACATCTCCCACAGTGACAGCACGCAGGCTGGAAAATCTGACTTCTGCTGGCCTGCAGCACACCAGTCTATACACACTGACAGGGCTGTCTTGTTGCAATCAACGGACAATCTCAAAGACAATGCCATGGCAACATTTTGTTTGGATGCTCTCCTACAAATTATCTTGTTAATATGGTCCATCTATAAATGGGCTGCCATTCTCACTACTGGTGTTTCTGCTGCAGCCTAAAACTAACCACTATTTTATCAAATAAAATAAATCTATTCTGAAGTTTAGAAATAAACTGTGATGAGAGCGCCAGGTGTACTACCCAGGGGGTCTAACCTTAGCCCTCGTTATTCATTTGGAAATGAACATAGTCAAATTTCCCATCACAGGTGTTTGTTCGAATGTAGAAAGTCTCTCCCCAACACTGCAGCCAGGACTCAGCAGGAAAGAAACAGCACTCATCCTCCTCATGACCATTCCTCTCCTGCTCCATGCTGTTTCCAAAGTCTGGCCTTGGCCTTTGGCTGCACATCATGCTCAGTTTGCAGCTGAGTGCTTTCAGATTAGATACAACCGCCTTTGTAATCAATTATCAATGTGAAGATGCTATTAACATTAGATTATCAATCTAAACGAGATAGAAAAGTGGATACAATGTAGATGATTACGTTGGTCTGTCATCTCCTAAGGAGGTTAGTGTAGTTTTCAAATGCAGAAAGGTGTATATGTATAAATGTAGAGCTGAAAGGATTAGAATATTAATCGATTAGTCGTCAGAAAATGATGTTATCTATTATGAACTATTTTGATAATTGATTCATCGTTCAAACATTAACTGGTTCCATCACCCCATTTGAGGATTTTAAACTTTTCTTTTATCATCTGTGATAGTAAACTGAATGTCTTTGGGTTTAGGACTGATGGTCAGATAAATCAAGCAATTTCAATATGCCACCTTGGGCTCTAGGAAATTATCAGAGGGATATTTCATTATCTGACATTTAATAGATAATGAAAAATTAATTGTTTTATATCTGACATTTAATAGATATAAAGCAATTAATCAATTAATTGAAAGAATTAGCAATAATTAAAATAATTGGTGACTGTAAATACATGATCCAATTTCTTATGTAAAATACATCACCTCTGCCATTCAAACTGCACATGCAAATTTTGTTTGCACAACTGCAAAGTGATCTGGAACTTATTTGGACATTTGGTTGTTATAAATGTGCAGATTATACTCACATTGTGGTCAGTTGTTGTCAGGCCATTGCAACATGTTGCCTCTTTGGAGGTCTTACATAAAAAAGCAAGTTTTGGTTCTGCAGTCATCAACCTTACAGCCACAGTTGGTATTGCACATTCCAATGGACACCCAAACACGTGGGAACAAATGTCACAATAACATCAGCACTGTTGTGCCACCCCTGCCTGCAGAAGCAGACTGAAAAATACGGCGCCAGATTCAGGGCAGCAGCTAATGAAGGAAGCTTTGGGTTTCTTCACATACATACATACAGGGCCTGTCTTTCCATTTACATTGGTGCAGTGGATTACAAATGAAAACCATCAGTTATAAACAGTTGAATGACTGAGTAAATGTTTTAGTTAGGCTTGATTTCCAGGAAAATAACCACACTTTGCTGCCTTTAAAGCAACATTTACAAACCATTCACAATACACACAGTACAATGACTAATTTAATGGAACTGCGTCATCACACCACACAACACTCAAGATGAGCCTGCACGGGAGGATGTGTTTTGTTTTCCTTTGCTCTCTACAAATAAAGCCATTCAAGCTTGTGGCAGCGAAAGAGCTAAATGGACACATCTGAGCCATTTAGAGTATTTTAGGTGTCCGTAAAGTGGAAGCAAATCCTTGAAACAGCTAATCTGTTAATGGTGTCCGTACCAGGAAATGGCGAGCAATGTTTGTCATATCGCTTTCACAGTGCAATTGCGTCAGTGTTTGTTTGTGTCCCAGAGGCTAGAGCCCTGCGTGTTGAGATAATGGTCAGCATGTGTATGGAGGACAGTGTCCATAGAGAAGATAGTGTAGCTCCAAAACCACAACTAGTTGACCAGATCCTCCTTTGATCCAGATTACAGCAGGGACTCATTGTATCGCACACACACATGTGCACACATTACGGGTCAGTGAACTGGTAAATGAAGCATATACACGCACATGTGATACCCGCATTCACTGATGCAATCTCTACGCAAAACATGGCCACACACAATGGTGTCCCCCTATAACACCAGACACAAATACACAGACACTCAACAAATTCCACATCCACAGGTTTTCATGCACTCTTGAGACACAACTGGAACTGGTCTCGGCTCACGGTTTCCTGCACTACTCCCACTCAAGAGTTTAGCCCTGCAACAAGGACACAGATCATTCTTTGGCTCATATCGCGGGATTAATGAGCTCACAAACTCCATTAAATAGAATAAACAGAGCTGTGCAAGAGACAGTAAAACATGAAGGGAGACAAAAAATGAGACACAAGAGAACAAGATGAACAGAAACAGGAGAAAGCTCATTAAGATTGAGGAGGAATTCATGTCAGAGTTGAATGTGAAACAGCCTCCTGCTCCTCAAGGATTCTGTAACTAAGGGGGTCTAAAAACCTGCCACCAAACACACACACACTCACAAGGAGAAAAAGAAAAGTGGACGAATACAGCAAACCCCACAGTCGCCTGAGCCAACTGTGGAGAGACCTTCCAATCAGCCCTCTCAGGAGGGTGGAGAAAGGGAAGGAGAAACTGAGAGAAAGAGAGAAAAGGAGGAGGAAATCTAAATCCAAAGCAGATGGCCTCCATAGGGGAAGAACACGAGAAACACTGAGAACAGTCGTAAAATAGCTGCTCTGCTTTCAATTAGGCCATACATTGCAGAGACAGAGAGAGAGAGAGAAAGGTGGGGTATAAAACAGCGTTAACTAACCGCTATAGCTCTGGCCACAACTACAGTGGAATGAACTCATTATTATGAAGAGGAATGCAGAGACTATTCTCTGGTGGGTCGATTTTTAAGATGCATGTATTGTACAAACAGAACGATGCAGGAATTTGAAGCATTTGCACTATTGCAGGTAGATTGCTGAATTTAAAGAGAGGTGTGTTTAAGTGAGCGATCTCGATCTAGATGGCACCCACTGCGATGTTTTTAAAATCCAGGGCAATTCAGTTAATACCGTGAAACTGATTAAAAGGTATGCAGCTCAGGCATCAGACTCTGAAATTGCTGTTTGAAAATCATTTTTATTCTTAAAATTCTGCTCCAATGTAAATCATAGAAAGATGTCTATTACTGACCACTGGAAAAATGTGGTCCAGACCACAGTCTGAGGCCTAAAGGTGATCTTGCATTTGTGTTTATCTTACATTCCAGACTAAGAGTAATAGCCAGTGGACAGACACCAGACTGGATACTCTCAGACAAAAGAACCTGAACCCTTAATCCTCTGTCTCCAGCAACAGGATAGGTTAGCCTTGGTTTAATATTAGCCATCTCTTCCAAGACAAATCTATGAGGAATAATTCTAAAAGAGAAAGCTTCTTTCAAGGTTGTGAATATGAGATTTCATACTCTCTCAGTATATTAGAGGAGACATCTACCTACAGTTGTTTTGGGCTCCACGTTGCCCACATCCGTCCATAGACAATAAATCCAAGGAGCCAGTGCTGACAGTAAAGCTTGGCATTTTATGCAAATATTACATGCTATCCAGTGGTTTGTCTGCTTGTATGAGAAAACAAGGCATTTGGTGGGTAAAACAATGTTGGGGCTTTGGAAAATGGTTGGTTGTAATTGTATAAAACCAATTTTCTAGTCTGGATTTGTAGATCAGGGTCTTTGCAGGCATCTCAGCTGTAATTGAATAATGATATATAACAGAGTCTTTGAATGTTTGACATTTCTCTTCAAATAAACCTAAACATGTGTGAGAAGAGAAATGATGGTTTGCTGTATTGTATCGAAAGAAAAACAGAAAGGCGTTAAGTGCACCGTAAAGAAAACAAATGACTTTATTAGTTAAATTACGAATTGTCTGACATAAACCTTAAACATAGAGACGCGTCTTGTCTAATCCAAGCATCTTCCTTACAGCAGAGTAAATAGGCTTGATGTGCTTCATGATGATAATGTGAGAATCTCTGTCATGATTTGATGTTCCCATCACTGCACTGTAGCATTACATGATCACTGAGACCCAGACAGGTCAATGAGTCACAGCATACGCCTCCCATTCAGCAAAGAGAAATACACTGTAAAAGGAATTGCCTGAGGTTGTTTGTCAGACCGCACCAGAAGGAGCAGAAACGTTTGTCGGGTCATTTGGGGAAAATATACTTGCACAACAGTTCATAGTGCACAGTTTGGTTTGAGTTGACCACATCAAGGCAATTCAGAAAAATATGCACAAACGTTCACACATTAGGCTACATTATTCCTATGCACATGGCACCTAGAAAACGAAAGAAAGATAACAAATGTGCATCATTTAACCCAGGTCATTCAGTAGGAGCTGTCTATTTTGTCTAAACTGTTGATTAGTTAAATCATATCCTTGGCCTTGATCAAGTATCTTTGATCATCTTTACACGTGTTATCTGACATCACAGCAACTATAGAATAAAGATCTGAGGATGTCAGCCTGTTAGTCAGAACTGAGGGCCAAGTGAGGGCATGCAGATGGCCACTGCTTCAAGTCTCTCACAGGAATGACATTGTCACCACCTCAGCTGTGTCTCACTGCACACAGAACAAGCTTTTTTTTATTGGCTGTTTCCGCTGCTGGACTAAACAGCCCCGACCCAACGCCAGAACCTCAGCCAGGTGCATTATGGGGACTATTTATCAATCCCACCATGCACTACAAGCTCTAAATACAGCCACTGTTTTCTGCGTGTCTCTCTTTTTCGCTGCCATCTTTCTCACCTCTCTCTCTCTCTCTGGACAGCTCTTTTGCTGGTGCAGCTGTCTCTTTCTAATGCCTGTAAAGAAAAGAGGCTGAGGCTGAAAGTGACAAACGGAACAGGTGTGCTGTTTAAGTGATAAATTTGCCCTCACTCAAGAACAATGCACCTCAGTTTATAAAAACAATCTCCCCCAAATGGGTCTGCGAAGAAGCGACAGACAATGTACTCATGCTGCAACAGGCTAAAGGCTGTTTAAAAAAACACACAGTCAAATTACTGATTAAAACCAATATGTTAACTACAGTCAGATATAATTAATCCAAGTCTACATTTTGTGACTAATATTTACGCTTAATGACATAAGACGTCATTGTGCATTCCATGTGTCCCCCCAATTAATGAGAACAATGTTTGTGACACTTTTATATCTAAGATCATCACACCACATACAAAGTGATAATTCATAATCCCTTTTCTCAAACTCTCTCAGCCTTTGGAGAAAATTGCAGAGCTATTACAAAGCAAAGCCATGTTTTTCAAAGCATCCCAGATAGAGCTGCCTTAATCCTGGCTTGCTTGCGCAAGCCCCAAACTGCTGGGCTGCTCCCCAGCGTTCCGTAGCACTCCGATCACTAGCTAGCATCTGGAAACCATCAGTGTAAACAAAGGAGCAGCGGAGGAGCTCAGGCCCCGCTCTGACTCTCCACATCCCCCAGGACATCAGTCAGAGAGCAACACAAGAACACCAAACTGGCCCCAAACCTGTGTGTATTGCATTTCCAGTGTGTCCGTGCGCATATCTGTGTCTGCTCTTGTGTCCTCATCGTATTTGGTTTGGCTGCAGTTCAGAAAGAGATAGATTTACAGATACAGTGGATGGGGTTCAGTCCACAATGTTAGCTTTGAGTCTTTTGCAGTTTTTGTTTGGTTTGCCCATTAACCGTAGCATTTCTGATAAGACTCCTAATTGCTTTAATGTGGTTTCAGTTAGCGTGCTAGCCTTAGCGGTCTGATGAATGCCACAAGGGGGAGAGGCAGAAACCCGGATGTGGTTTCAACCTGAGAGCTGGCTCTCTGTGAAACATCCAAAAAGATCAAAGCATCGATCATGCCTGATCCTTCTCTAAGACATGACAAGGAAATATTTCCTGAGCGTTTCATAATAGTGTTTCAGTAACCATTAATCATGTGGTTTGGTCTTTTTCAGTACAGCTGAAACCTCCAAGATGTGGTTCATGGAGCTTTTAAACACTGAACCTCACACTTAAGCAAACTCTATGATGCTTGTAAACACACACCAAAGATGACAGCAGGGTTTTGTGTCTCCAACCTGTTATAGCAGAAAAGAGCCAGTTATCACACTGTGTGAATGTTTCACTAGTGATGTGGCTTTCACTTTGTTCATACATATTAAGCATTAAATATTTTCCTGACTCGATAATCAGGCTTATACTATTCTCAGTTTATTCCACAAAAAGTGCATGTATGGCAATCAGGCTACATACTTATTATTACACATATTTCACAGTGACTTCTGTATGTCACCCATAATGGTGGAGATGGCTGTGGCTGGTAACTGCCTCGTATTCCTTTCCATTGCTTCACAGCTCCACGTCTACAACTGCTGAGATATGCATTCTTATCTTGTACAGTTGTCTCTAAATATAAGCCGCAGCATTACACAATCATGTACTGCACATAACCTCAATCACACAGACTTGGGTTTGTGCAAACCACCAAGCACACAAGTGCATGCATGCATTCATCCTACAGACATAACTTTGATACAATATCTTTCCCACAAAGACACACACAAGTATACCACCAAGTGCACCATGCAGATAATAAAACCTATCTAAGTCATATAATAAGAAGAAATGACCATTTAAAGCATGCTATCTTAAAAATTAACTGCAATGGATTTTTGACCTTACTGATCAACCTCAATGTTATTTAAAGTAGAAATGGTAGGTTCAGACTGTGTACACTCGAGAAAACAATTGACAGACGTTATTTTAGTCTCTAGACTAAAATTATGTCTGCCAATTGTTTTGTTTACCCTAAAAAGGTCCGAAAATAGTAAAAATTTCAAATCAGACAAATTTCAAGGCCCAATGCAATGCCATCAAATGGCTAAGGACCTTCAAATAAGCATCACATAAGACAAATCAGCAAATTGAAAGTGGATCATTTCAGCTCTACACTGAATAACACTAATGTCAACACACATTATTTGTAAATAATAATCTCAATTTAACACTGCTGCTTATTTTCTACAGTAACATTTAATGTATCATAATCTGTATAGGATTTGGGTTGGGGTAGGGTACATATTACTGAGCTACATTAAGAAAAAAGAGATAAATAGTTATTAAAGCTATTTAAATGTACAGGTTACTCAGTCACCTCATTTATTCTATGTGTGGTGACAAGCAGAGAGCTAGCATAACAGTGCTACTTTCAAGCAGCTATTTCTAACACTTTCCTCTGCCAGGGTGCAAAATATATAGATCCACATCTAAATGTAACACTTCAAAAACCATTTGACATATAAACTGACAATCTTTAATATGGAAAAGTCTTTATGTATTGATAAAATAAACTCACTGACAAAGATTCATTATTTTTTCTAATGTTAGTCAGCAAACGATATGTGAGCTCAATGACTTATCCCTTAAGTTCTCCATCAATAGTCACCCATCTGAACCTGCACTGCACCCATGTGGGCAGGGAGCTATTCTTGAAAAAGGTTTCATATTCTATAAGTTCTTTTTTTTAGCTATTCATATGAGACATTCCATTACACTATAAAAAGCAGTTTACTCACAAGAGCTCATCCCTGTTGTTTCCAAGTCTAAATATGCCCATGAGGTGTTTGTGCAGTTGTAAAGACTTTCACTCCATTTATCCTCTCTCAGGTGAAATGTGTGTGGGAAGCTGCAGCAAGAAGTAGTGGACTGAGACAGAAAAAAGTATCAAATGTGTTATGTGGAAAGAAACCACAACAATCTCAATATATAATCAAATCCGTCCAGCTATTTGAAAACTTCAATCTTAACAGGCAACATTTCCTAAAAGGATCACAAACCCACATGGACCTGAAACATATATCACCAGTGCAGTCTATTTAAGGTGGGCAGCAATGCATTTTTAAATGACCTGAAGCGGAATATTTTTAGGTGAGAAGTGACACTCAGGGCTGCACGTTTTTCCCCTGTGGGTCTCTGGGTTTAGCCACTGAGGCCACAAGTCTTTATAAATGGGATTGTTATCTCACAGTGATACAGAGGGGAGGATTTCAAGAGCACAACCACTCCAACTGTTTTAAAGAACCACCACAAGTCCATTTCCAGCTCCATGGAGACGCCAAAATAGTTCATTCTAGGAAATGGCCTCTGCTTGGCAGAGTAAGTCCACTGCATATGTGTGTGTCTCTATGTATGTGTGTGTTTCTACTGGCTGATACTATGCCACAGCAAACGCACAAAAAATGCTTTCTGTAAGCATCTTAAAGCAGAACAAGTTTAGGTTTAACATTTTCTCAGATTCTAGTCAAATCACTTATGTTTAGTCTGTACTTTGACATGCTGATATATCACACAGCGAAAGGGTAAATCAAGACAGCTGTAGCAAACATAAAACATCCCACAGCTGTCAGTCATGTAGATAAGTGAGGAGGCTGTGCCAGAAAGTATCAAAAAGATATATTTTGTGCTTTTAACTGTCATCAATGCCCACAGAAAAATTGCTGAAGCATATTTACAATAACAGTATGCCGGATCATAAAATTGGTATGGTTTCATTTCAATTTGTATTTGTATTGTAAAAAGCAAATAAATACAGGCTTGATTGCTGCACTTCTGCAGTAATAAAAACACATGGCAGAGACCATAGAAATACCTCATAGGAGAATTTTTATCAGTTAAATAAGATTACTTTTTCTTTTTACTACCCTACTACGTGTTTTTGACTTATGACAATAGATGTTCAGTCAGTGGCTTGGCTTAGAAGAACGATCATAAAACATTTTCAAGTTGTAGGAAACAATGTAGCATTCAGTAACTGTATTCTGGGAGGAAAATGGCAAAACTGACATTACAATATGCTGATCTGTTGATTTAGATTAAAACAAATCTCAGCTAAGTCATCTTTAATGATGTTATTGCTTACAAATGAAATTTGGTGTCCTACAATTTCTGGTTGTTTGTATAAACGGGAGGTGGGGGTCTTGTATTATGAGTTATTGTAAGCTGCTGATTTCAATGTTATGACAATTAATACACTTAGGTTTTGCCCAACCAAATAATGAGAGGATATTTATTTTCAGGCTTGCCGTACAATGCAAGCAGGCAATACAGACATACAAGCACATGTGCATATGTGTGTATGTCAAAGTTTTTCTCCTCAGTAACAGACCCGCGTCATTCATGTAGGACAGCTGCACAGGCATATCACCATGCCAGCGCGCTCTATGCCAAAACCCTATTCCCAGATTCCTAGATTTCCACAACCCAGCTTTCCTAATCGGCCACGGATCTCAGTGTCATATTCTTGGATGACTGATTGGTACCCCTGAGAGTCAAGCATGTGGGTGTTTTCCTTCACACCAGTAACACTGGCCTGTTTTAAAGCTGATGTTTTTGACAGAATCCTTTCTCTGTCTTCATGTTTCATTCATAGAAAACATAAGTATGGGCCAACTGGGCCTTTTAATTTTTGTCCTGGTTGAACCCAGAAGATCAGTTCCATCAGTGCACCAGGTTGACATGGAAGCTGCCTCTTTTCACAGACATAGGAAAAGTTTACCATACTCCTACACTCACCATTTTTACAGGGCGTTAAGGGCTAATGGTAATGGTAATGCTAAAGCCGTGGGTGTGAATATCACCCCCTGCCCTCTCCTAGCCTTGGACTTAGCCATGGTCCCACTAAGTCCAACAAGCTGTGCAGCTGCACAGCAGCATTGGGTTACCAGGCCAGTGAATGACATGAGCAGGTTGGCTAACAGACTGAGGCATACAGAGGTGCACAAAACATCTCGTCATCTGCCACAGGAGGATCATACTACTGCTGTGTATGTTTGCGTACAATGCATGTGGTTGTGTCTATGTGGGTGGATGTGAGTGCGTGTTTGTATATTTGTGTACATCAATGCCGCATTTACTGTACACGTGCGTTGCTAATCTCAGTGTCAATTGGTGTCAATGCTATATTGGACCTGTGGCCCAATATGGTTTCTCAATGCTCTCGCTATAAAGGATCTTTCTCTGTTTAACTCCTCAAAAATAACATGTTGACAGGCAGTGGCCAGTGGCCATGTCTGTTTTTCACAGTGAGGATTGGTGTCTGTCAGCTATGACACTATTAAAGAGAAAAGCTGTCTGATACGGCGTGTCTACAGCATCCTTGATAAAGCTGTATCTGTTTACAGGCCAGTTTCTCTTCACTCTCAGTCTCTGTTTCTCTCTTTGGTAACCTGACTGAGTGAGTGTTAGAGCAGAGACAAGCACAGGGCCTTCAGAGCTTTTGCTGCGACTGGAAGGAAGATCAGGGGTCACTCTGTAAAAACATTCCCATGGTGCACCTCCCCCAGCCCTCATCCCTGCCAGAAACTTCATGACATACTACAGGGCAGTGCATAGAGAAAGAACGGAGGGAAGGAAAAAGTTACTAAATTAAATGAAGGTTTTTACAGTACGTAAAGGGGCAGTCACCATTTTTTTACTTAAAAGTTACAGAAGCAGGACTTGAGCTTTGTGAAAAAAATGAGGCCTACAATTGGACTTGAGTTTTAGAGAACACACTGTGACAGAAAAAAAGTAAGTAAATTTAATAGTATAGTTAAGACAGTATGTTATTTTCTGGACTAATGACACGGCCTTACTCCAAAAGCACAAAAAATCTCAATACGGTGTTCTCTCACATTTCCATTTTATTTCTCATGCTGATATGTAGTAGCAAACAAGCCTGAGTACAATTATTCCTAATAGGTATTTATGTCTTATGGCAAAAGTCAAATCAGTTTATACATTTTGCATGTTCATATTAATGCAACATGTAATGCGTTAATTAATTTATTCTTCATTTTAATACTGCAACACGGTATGGCAAATGGGATGCTAAGTATATTTTTTGTAGGAAAAGTCCTACTGAACATGTTTAAAAAGACTTCTGTCTTATAACTTTTGCTTATTTTATTACATAATCTATGTCTCTAAAATTATGAATATTATTTTTTGTTATTTAATAAAGGTAATGAATAAGTCCTTTATGGGCTTTCCCCCTCTCTCTGCACATTACCTTCCACTGTTTTTATTTCCTTTGACTGATTTTAAAAAACGCATCACTACCGCAACAATATACTGTTGAGTTGGGCACATTTCTATTGAGTACACACACCCCTGTGATGTCACATATTGACCACAACTGTGTTTTAATCCATGATTAACACAGTCCTGATTCCTGACAGGGCTGGGGCTCTTGGGTAGTCTGCCAGAAAAGGACTTTAAGATAGTAAGAGAGAAAAAAACTATTGCAAAATCAAAACCACAGAAGAGGCCGAGGCCCCTATAGTCTATCTGTTGTCATATAGACAAGCAGACTATATAGGACCGCCTATGTTGTTTGTTGTTGTAATTCTTTTTTTTCCTGTACGATCCAAGGCTCTTTCCAAACATACTTGAGTCTGACGCACCACTGTGATGCAGTAAGGGCCCTGCTGGGGGAACAATACAGGCCTGCCTTCCTGACCTCTCTGTCTAACAGATCCTACAGACATACAATGACTGCCTTAATTACCAGCCTCCATTCCCACCACTTGGGCTTTCCCCAATGGTACCCATTCAGAACCGCAGACTCTCCCTAAGGTGCCCATTCAAGCGCAACACAAAGCCAGCAGTGTCGGTCCCTGATCTCTTGACACCAAATCTAGTCCTGTGTGCCAGCACTTGCAGCTTCACAGTGTCTCTGCCTGTCCGTTTGGTTGTTCGTCCTCTTCGTCAGTCTGTCTCCTATCGTGGAAGAATCTCTGTTGTTCACACTAGGTGCTGTCTGATGTGGATGTATGAGTCTGGTGGTTTGCTGTGTGGAACGCCAGTCCATTCTGAAGTCTTTTTCAACCTCTACCTCTTTCTCAGCTTGCTACTGGGTTATGGTGGAGAGAAAAGGTTACGTTAATGGTCAGGATGGAGAAAATAATGCAAACACTTCATGTAAAGTGTCTGTTAAGTAGCTTAATCAGATTAATTCCAGTTAGCTGTGTTTGTCAGCTGAAAAAGAAGTTTGGTTCTCCGTCGTTTAGTATGTAAGTTTTATACACTTTGAGAAAAAAAACAAGATCTAAAGTGACCAGATCATCTGAACCTAAACTGCTGCATCTAAGGCTGAAAGCATTTATCATTAATCCACAAATTACTTTCTCAAGTTATCATTTGGTCTATAAAACATAAGAAAATAAAGAAAAGAGCCCATCACAATGATACAAAGTACAATTTATTATGTCATAAGATCAGGAAATGTAGCAGATTTGAGAGGCTGGAATATTTTTGCTTGAAAATGACCTAAACAACTAATAGATTATTAAATCAGTCAATACATTTTCTATCAATCTAGTTGAGTCTAGAGAGTATAGTAAAATATGTTGACAATACAGATGTGAAGATATGTGATTTAAATATATGGCTTATACGACAAGACATTACATGAGACTTTCACATTTAGCTAAAAAAGCCCTTTGGCTCTGATGTGCTAACAGGACATCATGCTGTAGTGAAAATCTGACCTTTGACCCTCTGATCCCTCCCTTCTCCCTCACTGAAAGGCGAACCATCCCAGTTCCTTGAAGCCTCAGTGTACGGCCGCTGACCCCCTTAACACTGTACTTGTATTTACTTGTGTTGTTACTGTACAAGTAATTGCTGGTGTTGTTGCTATCATTCTTTAATATGACCTGGATCAATTTTCTAATATTTTGATGAACTGTTTTGGCTTTCAACGTCGAATGGTATTCAGTAGAAAGGTAAAACGTTACTCTTTTAAAGGGGTTTGTGCTAAGGTACTATGAGACATAAAGAAAACAAAAGAGCTAACACAGAGACTGCACTCTAAAATGAGGGGTGACCTGGTTTCTCTCATGCTGCAAGCTTACATAAAGCAATGTGACGGGCAACTGCCCCAAAAACATTATTGTTTATTTTCTTTTATTAACTCCAGCCTTCATTTTACAGTGCTGGCTCAGCAGCAGGACAGGAAAAAAAGATTCATATTATATAAATAAGCTAATAGAATCATGTAGCAAAACTTAAGACAATACACCCTTAGTCTGTGTGTGAAAGGACAGACTGATCAGATGATAGGAAGTGCAAAATACATTTGAGATGAGACAACTTAGTGTCAGCTTAGTTTCACCTAAAAGAAGATATATTGTGTCTGTAAACTTAGAGTAAGCTGACATTAAGTCAGTAGATGGTATTTTGTGTCTTCATACAGCTCTATCCTGAAGATGCAGTTTTGAGCTGCCACTGTCATTTCACTGTTAATCCGAGAACAGCTGTAGATTTACCTGACTATGGCAAATGTAACAGTGCACTGCCTCCTAGAGATGGGGATAGAGGTGTCACGGTTACCAAAACAGGAAGTGGTGTGATTGTTGTCTCAGCAAAATCTGAGAGGAAGAATGGGATTTCTGTACAGAACACAAACCAGCTGGCAGGAAACCGCACTTTTATCATTCTTTTTCTTTTAACTTTGATTTCCTTTCAGGGGAAGTGCCCTCACTCCCCTTTCACTGGCTCACTGTCTCTCAGCTCCCATTCCTTCTCACGCTTTCGATCCATACCTTCTCTGTGTCTGACACAGACAAACTCAGTTAGCACTCCATGCCATGACAATGACACATTCAAACTGCCTGCCTGCCACAGCAAATTTCTGCAGTCATGTCAGATTTGGCCCCAGGGTACAAAGATCATAGGGGTAAAATGTGAAGCACTCTCTCATGACAAATGTTGAAGTGTGACTGGGGTGTTGAAAGATTGTTTATCGACAGGGTTAACAAACTGCTGGATGCATAAGGAGAGAGAGAATGAAGCAGAGACTAGAAGACAGAAAACAGCTGGTGGAGACAGAGGAAAATGTAAATACATGATTTCCCAAAAGATATATTTCAGTCAAGGCAGGAGGTTGGTTCAATAGAGATTAGAAAAGCTAAAGGACAGATGTAGGATCTATGTTCCTTCTCCTCCCAGGAACATTAGCCTCCGGGGTATAACTAAGATCTCCAGCTACGTTAAGCCCACATAATCTGTTGAACTATTGAATAATCAGCACTGAACTAACTATCAAAGAGGGCAAGGGCTAGCAAGCTATTTTAGACAGTTTAACAGCATGTTTCCAATACAAGAGTTGCCAGAGGCTTGAGGCGGAGTTGTTCTGATTATGGGATAGACGCTGCACATAGGAATATCAAACTGGTCTTTAGGATTTTTTTTTGTCTGTAATGGAAAATGTAGATTTTTACAGGAAGCTACAGGTTTTGAACCAAATTCTCTGCAAAGAAAGGAAGAAAAATTACCTGAGTGAAGTGAATAAGACAGGTTTTTGCTGCTACAGAGTTACCCACAAGTAAGACACTGTTTCTGATTAACTGTTACAACTGCAACGCCAACAGTATAACACCATGGGAGCGATCTACCTTCCAGATGTGAATGTGGCCGCCTACCCTCCTTTTTTAAATATTCCCCCTGGGGCATTTATATGAATACAATAAATACCCATACCTAACATACTTGTTCACTGGTAAAATAAATTAAGGGGGAAAATAAGAATGGTGCTGTTTGTTATCATTCAAGCATTTTAATTGTAATAAATGTTGTGTCTTTAGTTACAAGCAGAGTCTTCAAAGTTTTTAGTTTCAGTTAAATCTATTTGCGCCCTAAAGAGCACCAGTCTTCAGATCGTAACTCAAGAAAATGCTATTCTATTCTACAACCTCTAAAATCTTCCTGATAAGAACTAGTAAGGGTGGAGAAAGTGTGTGCTGAAAAAGGCAGAACTGATCTACAGGCTTGAACATGATTTAATTAAGACTTCATTATTAGAGTTACACAGCATAAAAGGGTGTGCCCAAACAAGGCTAAAATGGTAGTTTTCCAAAAGGGAAGCACACAGATTGTGCTGTGTAGTGCTGTGTGTATAGATGTAACTGGTAAATTATAAACTTACAATGTACATTTAACACAGTATCTCCTCTACTCTACCTCCACCCCCTAGTACATAAGCAAACTAAAACATTATAACAAAGTGCTGGCACAATTATCCCGGCACGATTGCCAACCAATTCGGAAAAGGATTGCTGCTCTGTCAAAGGCAAATACTGGAAGATTTAAAACCAAATACATTTTGTCAAAACAACAGCCACTTATGTTTGTTATGGTGGACAAAGTGGGCCGCAGTAATGACAAGTCATTAAGTTTATCACCACCAACCAAAGGAAAAGCACACATTTGGCAAGTCACACATTACTGAAAGCGCTATTTGCCTCTGCCGTGAAGAGGCCCTCCCTTCACAGCTCACTTCAGGTCTCCGTGTTGACACTGTTATGGGAGATTATGGAGACCATTTGTCACAAAGGGCTGACTGCTGCCCTAATTACCATTGCATGAGGTGAGGTCCATCACAGCAATTGGCATATGGTCCCAGACACATGCTAGAGGAGAAACAGACGTGACCAAATCACAGGCCCAACTGACTGACAGGGTCTGGGATGGGGGAAATGTCTGCACTTATTGAACAGAAACAGGACATCCTTTTGAAGTTCATCCTTGTTCATTGTGCAGAAACTTGAACGATTCAGTGACATTGGATATGTCTCACATGGTACACATTTTGGCCCATGTCAACTCACTGTAATAAATTGTGTTTAGTCAGATATCACTACAGCGATAACTAGAGGAGAATTCAAAAGAAAAAAGTAAGTTTGAAATTATAACACCATACCTGTTTGAACAAAAGGCACATTATCCTGGTGCAATAAAAAGGCTCTGTCTCTGGATCAGTGAGCTCCATGTGTTTCCGTTCAACACCATTAACTGTGATGCTTCTTTTCTATTTGCCATGTTTAAGTATAGCCATCAGCTTAATGTATAATTTATTTATTTTGTCTCACAGCTGGCTAAAAAAGACAAATCTGTACATCATCACGTTTTTTTCATTTGTATCTGTGCAATCCAAGCAAACATATGCGTAGTAGATTCCACTCTTGTGTCTGTCTGTTAAATGAGGCTACAGCAGTGCTTCTCAAATGTAGGGGGGGCTGTGGATGTTGAGTGGACCTAAAGTTACATGAATATCATTCAAGACAAAAGTAAACAAAAATACTCTGATGCTAGCAAAGCTAATTTGAATCTTGTTTATTACAATTGCCTGTATTGTTAATGATTGATAAAAATGAAATCCACTTTTGCCTTGAACTTTTTGGTTCAAGCTTTTTGGTTTCTGAAGGGAGGGCATAACAGAAAAAGTTTGAGAACCACTAGGCTACAGCCAGCAGCAGGTTAGCTTTGCTTAACACAAGGACTTGAAACAAGGGGAAACAGCTAGCTGGCTCTGTTTAATCTGTTTATTTAATTTAATCTGTAAAAATGTCAGATAAAAATAAAAAGATTAATATTAGTATTTAACTCATGGTAAAAAAAGCTAATAAACGTATTACCCAAAATGTCAAACTGTTATTTTGTCAATCAGCATCTTACCATAAACAATAAGCTCCTACATGAAAATTTTATGCTTAACTTTAGTTTTGTCTGTGCTTTTCTCAATGATTTGAAGTGGAAATGACTCACTTGGAAAACAGTGATGTCAAGCATCTCTTTGCTCCAGTCAGGATTTAGCTCCATTGATTTGAATCCAAATGAGATGAAAAATGACTTTATTAAGATTTATTTTATAAAGAAATACTTTTTTGAAGATTTGAGGATTTGAAACCACCTTTTCGAAATAGGCAAAAAGGTGAAAACAGGTATAGTCATGAATTCTGAATATAGATTAAGTATTCTACCTCTTTCAAAAAATCAGACATTTCCCATAAGAATTAAAAAAAATGCCCAGGAAGCAATAATTCTGACTGAATCAGGGGAATACACTGGGACCAGAAATGGGGCAAGTAACTCAGGAGGCTCAGAGACGGACATAAAACACACACACCAGCACACAGCAACAGCAACAGCAGCAGCAGCAGCAGCAGCAGCAGCAGCAGCAGCAGCAGCCACCCCCACATATCCACAAACCTGCATTCCAGCAAAGACATTTTCCATGAATCTTTCTACAGGGAGACATAGCAAGAAGATGTCATTCAATGCATAATTTTGATCACTCAAATCAGAGGTGGAGCCAACTGTTCAGAGGATTAGTCCACTGAACAGAACCAAATCATGAGTGCAAGTGGAAGACATCTTGGACTGGGGCCAGAGCATGGCAGTGAGGGGCATTCTGCTCATAACTGGGGGAGCGACCTCATTTTCTGAATAAAAGCCAGTTTACATAACACCTCTGTCCCCATGACAGGGAGCACTGGGCAGCTGCTGCTGGGCCTGTGGCTTTCTCTTAACTACCAAGAGTTCCCTGAAAAATAATATAATTCTCTCACCACAGCCACAAGTCTCTTCTGTGTGATTCCAATATTAACATGTTAGAACAAAAAAAGGTTTTAAATTTTAAGTAATGCATAAACACTTTTGTAACCTGAACTATTTAATTGCCAGGGCCCCAAGGTCTATACCATGGTTATGCCCTTAGTGTTCTATTTAAAAAACGTGTTATTTTATAGTTTTCTTTTTGTCAACATATCCTACAAAAAGACTAAAACCAAAAATGCCTTAGCTTATCCCTCAGTGTTTTCTGACTCTCTGACTTTCCCTGTTTGTCAATTGACACTAAAGTAAATTTTAAACACAGGTCACAAATATATAATTTAATTAAAAGAGCTATTTTCAAAAACAATTGTGTGCTTTAGTTTTTAGCAATCAAGACTTGTGGATAGTGCATTAATTTGGACTATTTGCAGCTGTGGATTAGCACACATTTGGTGCTCTAATTAGTATTTACAGCAGCTAGGAAGTTTAAAGTTAAAAAAACTACAGTGCCCAGTGTCCATCAAAATGAAGGAACATATACTGAAACAGTATCATACCAATAGCTCATTAATGTGCTTTTTTTGGACAACAATAGAAGTCTCCACCACAGAAGAATAAGCTCTATCAGGCTTTACATACAGTTCCAATAGTTGTTAGTATCAATTCATTGTTATTTTTGGCCTTTTCAGGATTGGGATTTGTTGACAAAAAGCAAATGCAGAAAATCACCAGCCTTGGCATTTAAATAAAAAAAACAACAACACAAATGTAAATCATGTGATATTCAGTCCATTTTAACTTATAAACATTTCCCTTACCTAAACTCAGTAATAAAAGTCACAGCACAAAACAACACAATAAAACATGCTGTAGTAGAAGAGGAAGTCTGTACTGTACATGGCATCAGAATGGGATTCTTTGCTGGACCTGGATGACATATACTCATCAGCACTGTGAAGCAAAAGCCTCTGTTTTTATTGGCAAAACACCTCTGGACAGGACAGACTCTTAGTGACACATTTATCCTTAAATGCATTCCAGTGCAGGGAGACACCAGAAACTCAATGGGCATACAACTGATCCCTGCACCTTCTGAAACAAGAGTAATAATGTAGGACAAGAAAATATTGTTTGGAAAATGATACCTGTCTTGGCTAATGGTGAATCTTAACATTTGCCATTAAAAACTTGTGTGTCTATTGCAAGATGTGTGTCAGCTGGTTAAGTAAGGCTCAGCTATCATTGGCACACAATGACAGGTGACTGAGCAATAGTGTAAGTGATGTAGCACAAAAGGAAGGTAAATTTATGGAGGGAAAAGCCCAGGAGAGACCTAAATAACTGAGATGGGGTTGAACTGTGTAGGTGCGGAGGCCGTTTGGAGACTTTGCTGCTTTCTGAGTTACTGTTGGCAGTTTAACGAACCACTGAAATATAAACCAGAAGAAGGCAGAGTGTGATTTTGAGGTCCACCCCTGAATGCTTACATCTATAACTAGATCGATTTTACAGCTTCTACTGCCAAAAGGATTTAGTTTAATAAATAAACATTTTTAATCTTAATCTTCTAAAATGGTACACTGAAGATGTTTAAATGTACACAGCATATGGTTTTAGAGATGCAGACATATGGAAAAGGTAATAAACATACTAGATTGTGTATTACTTGATGCACACCTGCTCCAGTGTGGAGTATCAGTATCATTTGATCACTACATAACACCAGCAACTACAGCACTACTTATATGAAAAATTAAGGTAGAAGTTACTTGTTGCATGATATACCACGATTCAAAAGTCTCGTTGGAGTTGTCAATAGATGATCTAATTCCCACACATTGCATTTTGTAGCTGTCTAGGAGATATTTCATCAATACACAGGTCTTTTACAGACCTCCCGAGACTAGTCATCATGTGTCATAAAGCGAGTCAAAGCATTTTAATCTCACATCTGCTCCTCATTACTATTCCATGCAAAGAAACTCAGGGCTGGGGTCAGGCTGTTGCACCTCACCCAGGGAAAGGGAGAGAAGAAATAATGGGAGAGGCAAAATAAAGACATAAGATGAGGGAGATTATTAGACAACATGAGTCCAAAAAAAAAACCTGTATGTAAAAATTTCACGATTCCGAGGGAAAGTGACATTGTGTTCCTCTTATGAAATTAGATCACTTCCAGGCCGCAGTCCCAGCCATGGAGTTTGCCTTTACAAGGCGCTATATAACACCACAATGACAGATCCAACCCCGGAAATTTCATAGTCCATTCTTTTCTCAACAACTTCTGCAAACTCCACAAAATATCTCTTCACTTTTGCTATGGTTACCATGTATGAACACAATATATGTAACTCTTTTCCGGTAAGTAGATGTTGACTGATTGCACCCCTGTATCAACCTGTAGTATTAAGTTAGACTACCAACCAGGGACTTATTCTTAAAAAGACTTTTCTGCTCAGACCTAATTTAAAGTAAATTAGCAGGGATCGTTTAAAACCTACATTTCTCCATGTGTACACCAAAATGAGTTTAGATCTTGGGAGATGACAGCAGCTGAGACCCCATTAGTCACACATAACCTCCATCTTAGACCTAAAGGTGGATTTACCCAAAATCCCTGCATCATAACAGACTCAATCGGTAGGAAATTTGAAGGCAGATAAATGCAACTTTGACTTTGTGGCTCCTCAACATATTTTAAGCTATATTTTTCTTGAAAAGATGCTAACATAGCTAACATGCTCATCCAAATGCAAAGAGAGACAGTTTCTTTGAATTAGCCCAACATGATCATTTATCATGGTTATAACGGACAGTTTCTTGTAGTGTAATGATGTGGCAGTTAAGATGCACACAAGCACACGTAAACACACTCTCACACACATGACTACAGAAGACAGAGGCCAGCCTGTTTAACAAGTAGGTCAGATCAGAGCCAAAGAGAGAGAGAGAGAGAGGGAAAGAAAGACAGAGAGACAGGCATTGGCTAGAGCAAACACAGCTTTTAGAGCCATCAGTCATTGGCTTGTATGAACCAAATGAAAAGACACAGAAGAAGTCTAAAGACACACAGTTATTGCAATGCAAAACACAAGTTAATAATCAAACAATAGAAGGGTATGTATACCCAGCAATATATTTGTGTCATCTGAAGACTAGATTATGTAATGCATGCATGTTACGAGCCTCACCTGAGGGCAGTCTTTGATGTAATGGCCCTTGTTGAAGCACAGGTGGCACAAGTAGTTGGGTGGAGGTCTTTTGTTGGGTTTTCTTGGCTCTGAAGAAAGGGAAAGGTCTGAGAAGTGGTCCGTCAGGGAGTTGAGTCCATCTACGATGTTGTTCAGGGAGCCATAGGGTGACACATTCTTATACACATTGTTGTTTAAGGCCTACAAAATAAGAATCATATCAGGCAAGGTTCAATTTTAACGTCATTCTTCTGATTCTTTGTCAAGTGTCAAGTACGTACAGAACAGTCTTGGGGCGCCTTCACACTCAAGTCACACAATTCCTAACTCTCAGAGCTTCATACATTCTGACTTGTTGACATACAGATTGGTTGACAACATTACCACATACAAGAGTACAGTATCACATAAATATTGCATTTCTGGTTGTGTTAAAAATGCTGAAATTATCACCAATTTCCTTTGAGTGGTATCTGTCCTATTTTTCTGCTGCACAAAAAAAGAAGAAGAAAAAAACCCCTCCAAGATCATTTCTCTCATTAAATTCAGAACATCTGGCGAGAGGCCCAGCTGTGCTCATGAGCTGGAAAAGTACTGAGCATGTCCACAGAGAAAGACAGGACTTTACTGAGGATGACTCATTGTAAACAAGATGGGAGGCATGTTCCCTTGCCAGCCTGAGGAACATCAGCAATGTCACCATGCGCTGTTGGCGGTAAACTAGCCATGGTCAGTGTTTGTAGTCTGCTCGGAGCCACAGAGCACAGTGTTGCATGCCACATAGCCCAGTGAATTCATAGAAGATGCCATCTGAATATTAATAACAGGGAAAGCATTGCCTGCAGTCCCTTATTTCCCTTCTCATTCATTCCGCACTTCAAACACAATCCAGAAATGAGACAGGAATTGACCTCTGGGTGAAATTATACTGATTTTAGCATTCGTATTTTTTTAAATGGTTGGGTAATTGACCTGTGTGGAAAAGTTGCTAAACAAACACTCTATCCAGTCAACTGCCTTGACATTTAATAGTTTAACTGCACTAATAACAAATGGATGACACACCACTCTAAAGTAAAAAATGTCAGTGGCATGATGAAATCCACAGATAGACTCTTCCTCATCCTTGACGGTCATGCCGCTGTTTGGGGCACAGCTTTGCGTCTGGGAATTGATGTTACTGTTGATGTTGAATGTTGCACAGCACAGAAACCTTAGACTTGGCAACCTGGTCAGGCATGGAAGCCAAATCTGTATCTGCAGGCTGTGAGATTGTCTTGCTAACCAGCTCCAGCTTTAAGACTTATGTTCATTTATTAAATGTAGTCATCGTAAATCAAGCATTACGGTGCTGTAGTTTCTCAAGTTTTCCATCTGTTGTGCATTTTAGCTCAGTGTATTACTGTGTTATGTATTACCACTCCTCGAGGACATGTGCATGTTTGTGTATTCACTATACTTAAGTCTTACTGTAATGCAGATAGTGAAATTGTTGTAACAAATATAAAAACAGGAAACTTTGCTCAGTTGATGTTCCTCACATTTCTTCAATTTGGCTTGAAACCTCCTATTGTCAGCACAAAGGAAACTGATTTCACACACATCTGCTAATGTTGGGGTTTATTTATTTTGTGTGTCTGTGAGAGTGAGTGAGTGAGTGAGTGAGTGAGTGAGTGAGTGAGTGAGTGAGTGAGTGAGTGAGTGAGTGAGTGAGTGAGTGAG
>JAPMOB010218453.1:0-29650 GCA_029875015.1 Lepomis gibbosus | reverse complement strand
TCTGGGCCCCCTCTTAGTCATGGGCCCCGAGAATCGTCATCCTTTACCCCCCCTTTACGGCGCCCCAGTATATATATATATTAGGGCTGTCGCCGGATTTACATAGTCAAGTCAGAATTGTCAAGTCCTGTCTATAGCTGACAGATGATTGTGAGCCATGGGTGGGGGGGATTACACACAATAGCTCCGCTTTAGCTGCAGAGCTGCAGTCTCTATTCATTCAACTTACACTGTAAATTTCCACCTAAACTGAGGCTTTTTGAAAACCCTTTGCTCTCTCTCTCTCTCTCTCTCGCCTGTCATTCAACGGTCTCGTGCAGAGTTTTGCGTGCATGCCGTTGATGGCAGCACGGCAGGCGCGGTTCCTAATGGGTCTATTTCAAGTAGCCGGCTATTTTAAAACGACATAATATTCTTTGCGAGGTTCATTAACAATGATAAATTATCCGAGAGTCCCACGAGGTGTGGACAACTCAACACAACACCAGTGAAGCTGGGGCTCTGTCTCTTCAAGTGTTCCTTTTCCGCCACAACACACATACACGCTACTAGTGTTGTAGTACTCGAGACCGGTCTTAAGACCACTTTTTGATGGTCTTGGTCTCTTTGATGGCCTCGGACATTGAGGACTTGGGTTTTTATTTCAAGACCAGTCAAGACCATAACTTTGGGAATATCAATGAATTGCTTTTGCCTGATTTGTTAACATCCTAACTTTGATTGGAAGTAAAACATATTGCTTCCAATGCAACCAATAACCCTAATTGACGACTGTCACCCACTGTCACACAGTGGCTAATTGCTTAATGAGGGCAATTATTTGGCCGGTTATTTCTTCTATATAACCTGGGCCATCACAGCTGCAGGAGGAGGCAACTGATGGAGCAACTGGTCCAGGAGATGCTTGTACCAGAGGAGTTGAAGGGTGGAGGTTGTTCTAATCCATCTGCAGCTTCAGAGAAAAAATGTAATGCAGAAATGTACCAATTATGAGAACAACAGAAAAGTTATCATAATGAATCACACTTACAAACCCTTCGCACATTATTTATGCAAGGCGCCCTTGAATTCAGTAGTAAGAAAGATAAAAGCGCACTTCAGTGATGACACACTCAGTCACATGCAGATGTCAAGTGAAGCGCTGATCAAGGTTGGACCGCCTGTTTGATAAAAAACACATGTGCCTCCAGGTACAGGATGTGTTTGAAAGAAAGCGCAAAATGTGTAAATGTGACCCGCTGTTTCCGTATGGAGGCCATGTGTCCTACTCAATCCCAGCTAGACAGGAAGCAGGAAGCAGGTAGCAGGGAGACAGGAAACAGACCCGAGAGACACAAACTCAAGCCTCGCCTCAGGCTTCTCCACATTCTGTGTCTGTTCCACCTCCCTCCACTCTGCTGGTTCTCCATCTTCCAAGTGACAGCATGAAACTCTCTGACCAAGTATGCTTTATTGATTTTCACCACAGGGGCAAAATCCAAGCATCTGACGTTATTTGCCACCGAATAATTGGAATTAGAAAGTATATTCTAATTTATCAACTTAGATTTAATATCTGTTCCCCGATGTGAGTTTTAAAAAGGAACTTTTTCATATCTTACTGTCTTTGTCACTTCTTTATATCATTTACAGCTAGATGAAACCTACTGGTAAAATGAAAATTCACTATGAATCAAAATTTGGCATGGGTATGAATAATTTTGGGCTTAACTGTGTGTATACGTATGTATATAATTTGAAAATAAAACAAAAATAGACAAAAATAACAGACTTGAAATACAGCCAGTGTAGTTACAGTGCAGTGTTCAGTGCCAAAAGTTGAATTTAAGACTCTCTTGATACCACACTTCTGATATCCAATTCACACCCGAGGTTTAGCAGTAACCTTTTTTACCACTCCAATGAAGCTAAAGTTGTTCAATAAATTGTAATATTTTTTGACAACGTGATTAACTCATGAATATGAATAATCTGGAATTTCACTCCATTAACCAAAACTATTGTCAAATTTGCCCAGCTTGCTGAATTTGCTTACTTATCTTGTGTGGAGCTCACCTCGCAAATTTCCCAAATTGTTGTTATGGATTCAACAAGATTCGGTTTCATGGCTGCATACTAAATAGTCTCCATTAAAAAGCACCCCACGCATAGATGCACAGATTCACTTACATGCATCTGCACACAAAACAAACATTCAATTTAAATCTGGCCTACATAAATAAAACTAGCACAACAAACATCATGTAATCAGACACAAAATAATTTGATTATTTCTCTCACTGTATGCAGATGTATGACCTTCCAAATATGCTGGCTTCCATGATTCATCACTTGGATTGTGATTATTTGAGCTTTAATAAGACTTGTTATGACACTGATTATACTAGAGGGCGTAAATATGTCATCTGACTGCACACCAGATATTAATGTAATATAGTTATTATGAATGGCATATTAGTGAATGCCTTGCACAGAACACACTAGCCACATGAGACTTTGCACACACTCATGCGATGCAACATCACTAGTCAACACACTTCATGAATGGTGGGAAGGAGGTGGTGAAGTGGTTCAGTCATCATCAGTGGTGGAGGAAGTATTTCAGATCCTAGTAAAACACAAAAAAATCTGGAAATTAGTAAGAAGTTGTACTGTTTATAACAAAGCATCATGTTTTATAAGAGCTTCATATGTTTTGTGTGTAAAAATCCTAACTAAAACTGTCAGATAAATGTAGTGAAGTAAAAAGTACAATATTTTGCTTTGAGATGTAGAGGAGTAAAAGTAAAAAGTGTCATGAAAAGAAAATACTCAAGTACCTCAGATTTGTACTTCAGTACAGTACTGTGCCAATGTACATCTGAAAACTTCAAATCTCGATTATTTCTCTGAACCATTTCATATTTTTATTATATATAATATTTATTAATTATGCCTCAACTCCTACATGAAAAGTTAACCCTCTAAATTCAATTAATCTACCTCATCAGGACTGTATGGGTGTGGGATTTTTGATCTCTGCTTAAATGATGCTGCAGTGTAGTCCACCATTCTTGGCAACGCGCTGCATTGGCCAATCAAATACTTGACAGAATTTATACCAGCAAGAATATGTACCTTGTAGCATTGTGCTAATCGTCTGCTTACCATGCTAGAATTGAGATGGAGGAGAATGTTAAAAGATATTGCCAAAGACATTCACCAATATGTGTCCCGTTTTGATTTATGTTGGGTGTCCAGGTATGCAGCTTTCCCATGTAAATGTACATTGCTATGAGCAAAACTGTTCAGGCAAATGTTCGGATATGGAATTAAGGCAGCCTTGTTTTTTTCTTTTTTTTAAGCTGCAGTGCAGTTGTTGGTCTGAATGCAGCCTTACTGTAGTTTGGCTTTTCAGCTTTTTAGCCTCAGTCAGTCATTAGAAACATGCTTACGATGTATTTTACCCGAATAATAGTAATTATTAAAGCAAACATAATTAGACTTACCAACCTCTAATGATGAAGTACAGGAGTTGATGTGTGCATATGCATGTACATACATGGTTGTATGTAGATCTAAGTGTGTGTTTGTGTGTGTGTGTGTGTGTGTGTGTGTGTGTGATTTTTCATGGGGATTCAAATCAGTTCATTATCCGTATATAATTCATTCACAAAGAAAACCTGGCAGGCAGCAAATACAATTAACCTACATTACCGAAGGTAATATTATGCATTAATACATACAGATACTGTATGCACGGGCTACATGAAGACACAATCTTACACACACAGTCGTAGCTCATTTGTTTTTGCATGACATCACTAATCCCAGGTTTGATTCTCAGCGCATGGTGTTATTTGTTCTGAAAGCATACGTGGCATGAACTACACTCAACCTCGTGGTTTTAAAATGTGGGATGGTGGGTAGGACACTTACCTGATCTAGTTTGGTCTCTTGCGTGCAACATTCCCCAGTTTAGGTGCACAATATCTTTCATAGTACAGTTGTAGTGGCATCTGAGGTGTTTAGAGAGAGATGTTGATATTGCCTCTAATATTCTCTAATATTGTCCTCAGCAATAGCAATATCAACAGTGGGACAGTGGAAAGATGAACAGAGTAAATGAGAACGGTGAGAACATACCTGACACAATATTGAGGCAAAGAACACTTCTTTAGTTTTATTGCTGTGGAGGATAACACCAAAGCCAGGATGAGTCGTACCCCCACACACAAACAAACACTAACACTCACAAGTTTGCTACCAGTGTGGAGACACAACTATATTATGTGAGAAGCACTAAGTTATAGCTATTTCTATATATTGTTTAAAGTGAGGTGTTTGTCTTTCTACAGTATCTGTCTCTCTCTATCACATCCACAAATGATTCTAAAATCCCTTCTCCCTCACCAGCAGACACACCACATCAGCTGTGTTCAGGTCATCTGTATAAACAGACAGCGACATATGGCCTTTATCTAGCATGCAGGCTGCCCCTGGCCACTGCATCACTTATCATGACTGTCCCATGGGTGTTACCTGGGATTGTCTTATTCAGAGGTAAAGCCCAGCATATCAGCTCAGATAGCCTCTGGAATTATTGTGACAGTAATCTACACGTGATCTCAAAGATACTGGAGTACAGAGCATTGTGAAATGGGTCTAATCTACAAATCTGCCACCATACTGAACCCATGTACAATACAGGCCCGTGTTATCTTGCTTCCCTGGTGCCCAGAGATAAAGAATGGAACTTATGGAGATATTAATAATAGGGCTTCGTCCTCACCAGCCCGATTTCATTCCCAGGTCGTCAAAGACGCTTTATCATAATGGTGTAGGTTGAAAAAAAGTAAAATAAGAATGCATGTGATGTAATACTATATAACTTAAATCTGACTTTTGGTTTCACACTGGACACAAACCTCGGCATCCTGGGTGCAAGTGCTCTATTTGTTAGGTCTATCTATCCACCACAACCACCTCCTTATGCTGACTCTCTGTATACTATATCAACTGACTTCGTGTAGGCTTTCTAGCAAAATACACCTAGGAGGTATGAGATGCCAAGGGCAGTGACAGAGTGTCTGTCTTTAATGAAGTGGAATGAGACTGGACTGTCCTCTTATACTAAAAATGTATAGCATGTGCTCCTCAGATTGACATTATGTTGAAATGCACTTACAACAAAACCATTGGCTGTATTTGGCACCGCCTACTGCATACTACTGGTGACTATGCTACTGGCAGTATGCACTATGTACTACAGAATACTTCTTTTCATAGTAGAATGCAGTATGAAACTGTCCTGAAATAGATTTACTTTGCAGTATGCTGGCCATGCTTAGATAGTTTCCAGTTTTAGAAAGCGTAAGAAAACAATAGGAATATAAATGTATGAAACTTCTAACATTTTTTTTCTAATTGAATCTTGCGTAAGTAGAACAAGGTTCCAGCCTATCTGTAATAAACGTAACGGTATAGATAGCTGCATTTGTCCTACTACCCATAACAAACCCGCTTAAGTTAAGCCTGCTAAGCTAACATTTGATATGAAGACAGCAACGTTAACCTTAGCAAGCTGTCAGTAAGAAAACGATACAACATACATAACTTAAATCTAATGTTGAGTTATTTTTTCCTCTCTCTAAGGAATAGAGCAGTTATATTCCACAACATATTAGCACAACATACGGGTGTTTTTAGCATAATGCAGATTTTGCTTTTGTTTTCATACAGCATACTACATACTAGATTTTGGCCACATCAGTACATACTGCCACAAGCCCATGCATTAACACCAAGAGCAAGAAGTGAAAATGACAGAGAATACACATGCTGCATCCATCATGTGTAATAAATTAGAGGAAACAAATTCAGTCCTTCATTTAAGCCAAAGGGCTCCACTGTGTTAAGAGTGTGAATCCAGTCTGCCTTTTTGCAGAGCACTGAGTCAATAATGTGTACACCTCTAGGACAGGGTGAATTTTTTTATGCCCCTGAAATTTAATGGTGCTGCAGTGCCTTGGTTAGCCTGTGGATAACGCAGAGCAATAGCATAATCCATGTTTTGTGTGCGTATTGCAGTTTCTTCTGACATAAACCAGACCACATGGGCATATCAGCATGTAGACAACACGTGTGCTCCTGCAGTTTATGAAGGATTTTAAAGTCCATTTTTTTTACCACTATGTCGATGTGTAGGATACTTGGTATCTGACGACGTAGAACATTGTGTTTAAACATGATCGAGGGAGGCGTAGCGTGGTATATTTCAGCTAAGTGTGAGCAGGACAGAAAATACTATACAGAGGGAAAGTTCTATGACTGGTATGAGGAAAAGACTCCTGCAGTGTTGTTTATTTGAACACCTGGTTATGGTAGTTGATGGAAACACACTGATTTGCATTTAAAAATTTTCAAACCCAATTTTATATCATGGTTACAAAAAACTCTTGTTTCAGTTTGCCTAGCATGTGTCCATTTAAACTGTATATCGAGTAATCTGAAACTAAACACTTTCATCCTCCTTCCAAATCATCTCTAATGGTATCACAGAGTGAAGAGGTTTTGTGAGGAGTGTGAGGAGGGCCTCCCCAGGAGGGGTGCGAACTGTTTCAGGGGAGGCTCAGTGAATGGAAGTGAAATAATATCGCATTAGTTATTACATTAGTTATTAAAAGAAATCACAGAATAGCTTATGTGTGTGATTTGGTTAAAGAGAAACTTCATCACAGTCAGAAACTATAAATGCCTTAAGACAGACCTTTTTTTAATGTATTTGGTGTAGCCTGATGTTATGACAAACAGCAATGTTAGGCTATCTTAGCTCTATTGTTGAGTGTCTATGGGATCAAATAACATGAACATTATCTCATAGGCATTCAGGAATTAAGTGAATCTAAGCAAGTAAACCAAGGGTGGGGATCGCCTTTTAGCAAGAGAGGAGGCCCACAGTCTTAGACCTTTAACTTTGCATTGTGTTGTGTTGCTGTGAGTTGTGTAGAGGATAGGATAGGAGGAGGCTTGCTTCTATGTCTGGGTCGCCAGTCATTGTCTGGATAGGAACAGAATATGCTGATATACAGTCACACGGTCAGCTGAGCCTCAGCAAACTACAAAAGATTAACAAGTTATACAGCACAACGCCTTGCTAGCTTGCTCTCAGGGTGCACTATTACATGTTATATGACCAATTTAGTGGTTCTATATGAATTACATCCACTTGCTAAAACTTCTTCGCGCCATTCCAAAAAGTCACAACGGCAGCTTAAGTTTCACAGCTACCAGCAGCATTTACTACCACTCAGATGATCCATTAAAAACAACTGCTTTACTGCATTACTGCTTATTTAAGTACTTATTTCAAAACCTTACAGTATCTTTCATAGATAGAAATAGATAAACAGGAAAATCTCTTATTGGCCTATAAAGGTCTTACATATACCAGGGCCCTTTATTCATTAGATATGTAAATTGTTTAACAAAGCTGATTATTAGTAATATTATTACCCTTGTTGATTTTGAAGAAGGAAGCACATTAGAAAGGAACAGAGTAAAAATAGGTTGCTTGATGAGCATTCGAGGAGGAGTATTGTATTATAATAATTTAACAAAGATCATTTGAGAGTTAAACTAATATCACATAATATCAAAGTTCACCACAGTGTATTATCCAGTGCTCAATTCAAAGCACAAAGTCCAATTATCAATGAATGAGTCCTTATCTCGGTTTGAATCTTAACTAAAACTCCTCTTCTGGTTCCCAGCAAGGAAACAAATCCAAAGTTGGCAAAGGAAAATAAAACCAAGAGGCGCCTCTCATGTCTAAGAGATAAGCTTAGTGATTCTCCAACAACACCGGAGTTACCTTCCGTTGTCCGGCAGGCATCACACTGGCTCATTCAGGACAGACTGGCTATCACAGGCTGGGGCTCCAGACTGGTGAGTTTGGTTTGAAATGCTGCCTGCTACCTAAGCTGATTGGTGGCTGTGTGTGTGTGATGCAAAGCGTGTGTGCCGATTGCCACAAGAGGCCACTTATATGTGTCTTTGTGTTGTGCATTTTCCATGTCCGCCAAAGTGGCAGAAAGCCTGAACATTTCACCCGTCACTGCCAAAATTAGCTGCAGTTGGCGGGTGTTAATTGAATTTCCTGTCTCCATTATGGTTGTCTGCACAATATAGCAACACAAAGCTGCGTAAGAATGTGTGTATGTCGCTTTTATTGTATAATAGAAAACAAACAAAACTAACTGTAGCTTTGTGCGATGCCACACACACAAAGTGACAGCGCATTATCTTGCATCCCACCATGTACCTGTGCTCTGTTAGCATAGTTAGCAAGTCAGCCTAATGGAAAGCACAAATAAGCCATGTTTCCACCAACGTTTTTTAATGTGCATTTTGAGGTATTGCATTAGAAAAGGTAATTAGGTAATTAATTCTGAAAAAAAAAGAAGAGTAAATGCCCTGTATGGGAGATGGAAACACTTTTTCCGAATAAGTTCTGCATATTTTTGCTGAATCTCAATGAATGCCACTTCTTCTGAGTGTAATAAAATATTAACGACTAAATGTTCATAAAATATATACTTTGAATCATTTATCACCATTGATGCTCCCCACAAAGGATATTATAGCGTTTACAAGCATTATTTGGAGGTGCAGGCAATTCTCGGCAGGCATGCAAAACTCTGTATAAAAATGGATATTCCAATAATGTGTAGAAACATAACTGAAATCTAGCCTGCTTGTAACACATTCTTGAGGACCTCTCTCCATTTTTCTAAGATCAATGACCGTCAGGTTCATGCGACTGGTTTTGATTCTGTTTTGCAACCTATACGTCTTGTTTATTTCAGCCATGTGTGACGTCAGCTACTGATGTGACTATGCTTGCTGAAGCCTGGTTTATTTGTTCCAAACCAGCTGATAGAAGCACACATATTTTGCACTTTTTTTTTCCTTTTTGTGACATTTTAAAAATATGCTTAAAATTTGCATGACAATTAGATGGCTATAGTCTTGAGTGAAACAATTGCTGTTAAACTAACTTAATTTGTTTAGTCAAAAGATGTTTAAGTTTTAAACATCTTTCATTTTTAATTTTTAAACATCTTTTGGATGATAGTTTTCATTTGCTCCTTTATTGCTCCACAATACTGCATTCCATCAAAATACATTCCTTTGCACTAAAGCTTCCTGCCATTTCGACTTGTTGCAGAAGGGGGAGCTGCTCGTGTAGGAGCTGCCATCAGATGTGGAGTTAGACAGAATTACTGTCTCTCTGCCAAAAGCAAATCTCCCTTTGGGGACAGTAAATATATTGAATTAACTTGAAGTGAACTGAGTTAATTTACATTTTCTAACCATTTAGAGAAACATTTTATAATGTAGTCATTACATTAAGGTTACATTACGCATCTATATCACTAAAGGCTACAGGGACCTTGGAGATGATTTGCCTTGTTTTTATTTCTGTCTGACATTTTCTTGTTATTGCACGAGGGAAAGTTTCATCAGATTCTGTATACTCTGTGCTTCGATAGGCCCTGAGAGAGAAAGGATCGGCCCTGTCCTCGGATGAACCGTCTAAGAAGTTCCCTGTTATCAGTCACACTTCTGTAAACTTCAAGCTAGATTCACAAGCGAGCCCATAGCAGCGTAGCACAGCTTGCGTGTCCCTTTCTTTGTGTGCAGCTCTGTGTTCTCCCTCTCCTCTCGCCGTCTCCCCACCCATCTCCCCTACTTTTTTCTATCTCACCTTCTCTCAACCTCCCTCCTCTACTCTGTCTGGATCACTCAATCCCTCTTTTTCTACCCCCTTTCCATCTCTCTCTCCAGTGAATGCCTCTGTAATTCCTATTCTTATCTACTCGTCGGCGCGAGGATAAGAGCTTCCTTACTTATGTGCTCCTGCTCTCCACGGGGAAGAAGAGACAGAGAAAACATTTTAAAAAGCTAAAATTACATGCAGGGAAGCAGGACAGAAGGCAAGAGGGGAGGGGAGAGGAAACATTTTAGACTAGAGTTGCATGCAAAGCAGAGAAGGGAGAGAAGGGGATAGCAGATTACAATAAAAAAATATTTTAATTATTCTGGGCTTGTTCATTTTAGGTTCAGCTAATCCTGTCTTGGATGTGTTGTGTTCTCATGGCACTGCCCAGAATCCCTTGCACACTTGCACTCGTGTCCATGCACTACGTTCAACAAGCACATTCACAGTTACACACGTAGGAGTGTGTGAGTTCTGCCTCGCCCTCCAGAGGCTGTCACACAGAGACTGCTCATTAAAAAAATTCATTAGGTTTCAATCAGGCCATAAGTAGGCCAGCTACACTACAGAGTGAACATATGACTGAAACATGACTGCAGGAGACATGATATAATCAATTAATCTGTGTGTGTGTGTGTGTGTGTCACATTATTACAGAATGATTCAAATGAAATATGAGTAGGGGAACAAAACTGAACAGAACAACATTAAATTGAATCACTGTTGAAGTATTTTCTCTTCTCTGTTGAAAGTTTAATGTTGGGTTTGTCCTCAGTGACTTCTCTCAGCCGATGGATCAGAGATGGAGAAAAGGGCCACATCCACAACTTGGAGAACTTGGATACAAGCTGGAAGTGCTGGAGATGCAAATGTGCGATCCTCACGTTGACCTCAGTCACCAGAGGACGACCACAAATGATAACTACCTAACATAACTACAGGCAGATGAACAATCAGGGGAGGGAATAGGGTTGCTCTCAGATGTGAAATGGGGAGAGAGCAGAACATTTTTGATTTTGATTAGATTTATTGAAATGTGAAAACATGGATGTTCGTTGAGGCAAAGATGGTGTTGCCAACTGTTTTTTCATCATTTATTTCATCCTCTCTTACAGCTGTAACATAATTTCCTCCATCTTCCCTCCTGCCTATGGAATCCCTTTGCTCATTTTGCACATGATTATATTTTATGTTACACAGTTATTGCAAAATATAATACAGGTCAGTACTTTTGACACTATGCCATAAATTACCACATATTTCCAAGCTGGGCTAGACACAAAACTTGGTTCTGAAACGTCATAATTTCCTCACATAGAGATGAATAAAATGATCAATGTCGAGGCCACAGAAGAAGCCATTCTTTCAAGGAATGTCTTCTGTAACATTAATTTCTCCACTGAGGAAAATCACAAAGCCTTGTATGAGAATAAATCTGCCCACCTCATCTTTCTGCATTGGTGCTCCTGCCTCCTCCACTGCAGCGGCTGCCCCCTCATCCGCTGTTCCCATCTCTACCACTGCAGCAGCTGAACCCTCCTCTGCTGTGCCCACCTGCTCCACTTCAGCTTCATCTGTCCATCTTACAAAAGAAGCAACAAAATGACCTTGTTGAAACTGGATTTATTCCCTTAATCATTAGCAGACATCCTCATCACACCCACCTTTGGCCAGAAAGCGGGAGGGGTATGGCGTAGGGTGGCACTACTAGCCAGGGTCATCCCCAGTGATGAAGATGTGGCACATCTTGACAGGGTAGACACAGATGAAAAGGAAAAAGAAGAACAGAAGAACAAAAGAAAGGAGGAACAAGAGAAGGAAGGGAGTGAAAAAGGCCTAAAAGACAAGTAAAGGCAGAGAAAAAAGGAACACCTGCAATGGAAAATGGAAGCTGTTATCTGCTGCTATCTGTCTGCTATCTGCAGAAACATCATGCCACAAGGTTAAAATGCAGATGTTGATGTGCGGGTTTAGTGTGACCTCTGTGCGCTGTGGTTTCATCTGGTGTGTGTGAATGCTGACAGTGTCCCTGTGGTGTCAAGGTGTAAAAGATGGATTGTATAATTTTAGAAGTTCACACACACACACACACACACACACACACACACACACACACACACACACACACACACACACACAAACACAAATTGTTATTATTAAACATTATTAGACTGTTATGTGTTAATTGGTTCATTTAACATTATTCATTCATGTTCAATTTGTCATTTTTGGTGTTGCATCTATTAAAGTTATGTGGGGAAATGAGGGGGTGTCTGTTTTGAAATGAATTAAATTTATACTGTAATTCATGAAATTTAACATAGTTGTGTTTATTCACAGTAAATCCGCCAAATGGCTTTACATGAGCAGTATTTATAACTATAAATATACCAATATGAATATAAATTCTGACATGTAATGTTACATTAACATTATCGACTTTGCCATTCACTGGTTACCATGTAAAACGTTGGTGAACAACATTACCATATTGACAGTCTGCTGTAGACGGAGCAGCAGTGAACGAAAAAGCTCCACAAATAGCCATAAACATGTGGCTCTCTTCCTCCTCTACCTTGCCATCAACTGCTCACAAATCCCCTTTCTTACACCTGAAATCCACTGGATCGCGAGCTCTCTTCTGAGTTACGTGCAGGCAGCTTATCTGAGCAGAAACAGGGAGGGAGAGAGATAGAGAGAGAGGTTTAGCAAGTATGAACTAACCGGAGCTAATTAAGGAGGAAGGTCTGCAGTCTGAACATAGCCTTAGTTTCTTGAAGGGCGGATGGCTTTACTTGTTGCTAAAGTAACCCCTAACTGCTGCTAACAGTAGACATTCTTAGCTCAGTCAGAAATGTTTTAAGGATTCTTAAAGCCGTGTGTCCTCTTAATACAACTCTATAGGGAAAGCCTGTAATGCCAAAGATGGCGGTTATCCCACCCATCCCGCTAGAAAGTCAACCGTTTGCTTTTAAATGCTAAAATGGGAAACAACAGCCAATCGTTTGGTTCCACTGATGTAATGGTCTACTATGCATGCTTTTTAAACCTTATTTTGGGGCAAAGTCTTGATACTTTTTCAGTGATTTTGTATCAGATTTTACTACTGATTCTATACATGCAGTTTTCAAGTCCCGGTGACCATTGAAAGTGCAGTTATGCACAACAGCTGGCCAGCTTGGCGTCTGTCTTGCATTCTTTCAGCTCATTCAGCTCACACCAATGAGTAAAAGCCAGTCTCTTGCTTGGTCACTCTCTTTTTTATTCTTCCTCGCTTCCTCCTCTGCATGATATCCCTACTGAGAAAAGCCATCTTCTGAAGAATTTACGTGGTACAATGTATACTTTTTGCTTCTTCTTATATTTTGCTTGCTGAAGAGTCGTGATGGTGGAGTGAAGCATTGTGCCGTCATGATAAATGTCTTGCTCGGGATTCTACTGTTACATAGCACAGTAGCTGGTAGAGGGTGACACTGGGGTGGATCTTCACTCCAGTCAGTCCCACTCCCACAAAAATAATCCGGTCCCATCTCATTCCCAATAAAAATATAAATTTGAAAATAGCATTAATTCATATTAGAAGTACAAATTTATTAAAAAATAACTATGATTCCCATCCTGCCCGCTCCTGTTGACTTTTATTCCGGTGCCATCCAAGACCAGTGCAAGCCTGGAGTGGAAATGACAGAGATGGTATCCCTTTTACTAGTCAGTGTACCATCAAAATTATTTTGAAGCTCTTATATTAAGATAAAATTAGTACATAATGTTGATCCCAGCGCCCAGTGGCACTACATAAGAAAACAAAAGCTCAACTTAAGCAAATGACCTCTGATGCAATGTGGTTCGACAACCAGGTGAGTGTCTATCACCCTTGATTCCCACAGTACCTGGAGCAACAGAGTCATTTACTACTACACTTGTGGAGTAGGGATTGCTTCCAGTTCAGTTACTGATTGTAGTGCTGATCAGTCTTGCCAGCTAGGGCATCATTGAAATGGTTCCAATAATACACACAACATTTAAAAAATACAGCAGACAAAGCTCTGTGGTCAGAAAACAAACTTTGCAACAGGGACAGACTAACTACCAAGTTTTAACAATGGTGGGTATGTCAGAAGGCAATTGTCCAGATGGTGCAGAGTATATGTAAATGATCTAAATTGATCACGTACCTTACAGTTAAAGTGTACATAGTTAAGTTTTCAGGCCTTTGCAGTAGGTTATAATTATGTGTTGAGAGATTTTTATTTAATTGTATTAACCACAGGTTATAACCCGGTAAGACAAACTCTTGTCAGAATGCACAGTGCTAAAAAGGCATCCTGTTTGATCACACCCTTCTCAGCTTTTATTGTAGAGTTTCCAGACGTTCTGAGTCATTCCCACTCTGCACTAGATCTAAAGTGACTTACATTTGAGGAAAAACATACAATCATCAACAGAGTATAAAATACAGCATGAGATGGTACATATCGCATCAATAGGGTAAATACCTAGGGAAAGAAGTTAGAATTAACAAAAAGTGCAATCAATACAAGATAATTGTAGGGGAATAGGGGAAGGGGAAAAGCACAGGAAGTGCATGTTAGATGTCAGGAGTAAGAGGTGTAAGAGGAAGTGTTCTTGGAAGAGATGAGTTTTCAAGAGCTTCTTGAAGTTAGAGAGGGACGCCCCTGCTCTGATGGCATGTGGTAGTTCGTTCCACCATCTTGGTGTCACAGATGCGAACAGCCGGGACTGGGATTGCGTTGTGTGAAGGGACGGCAGAGCCAGGCATGTTCGTTGGAGGAGCGTAGTGGCCAAGAAGGAACGTAAACTTGTAGTATGGAGTTTAGGTAGATGGGTGCAGACTCAGTAGTCACTCTGTATGCAAGCATTTGTAACTTGAATATAATTCTGGAGGCCATGGGTAGCCAGTTGAGGTCACACAGCAATGGAGTGACATCTGTAGGGGTTTCACCACACAAGCTGGAAGATCTGCTAGGAGAGGAATTGCAATAGTTGTGGCGAGAGGTAACCATGGCCTGTACCAGAAGCTGGGTGGCGTACTGAATGAGGTAGGGCCTGATTTTCCTTATGTTGTATAGAGCAAAGCGGCACGACCGAGAGACAGCAGCAACATGGTCTGAAAAGAACAGCTGGTCATCAATCATGACACCCAAGTTTCTCACCAGCCTGGTTCGAGTGATCGTTGAGGAGCCAATTTGTTTAAAGTTATGGTGGATAGATTCCTTGGCTGGAATGACCAAGAGTTCAGTCTTAGAGAGGTTTAGTTGAAGGTGGCAAGCCTTCATCCATGTAGATATGTCCGAGAGACAGTCTGTGATCCACGGCAAGACGGTGGGGTCGTCTGGCGGGAGGGATAGGTAGAGTGGTGTATCATCTGCGTAGCAGTAGTAAGAGAAGTCGTGCGAGCGAATGATCAGCTATAGTGAGGCAGTGTAAACTGAGAATAGAATGGTTGATTTTGAGAGATTTAGAGAATTGGCTAGTTATGGCCACCACTGCCTGTGAAGAAGGCAGCAAAGGTATCAGCAGACAAGTTTTTAGGTGGTGGAGGTGGAGGAGGATTTAGAAGGAAAATAATTTCCTTGAGTCAGTGGCACTGCTTATTCTATCATTATAGAATGCAGTTTTGGTAGCACTGATCCTTGTTGAGAAGGAGGATAGGAGCAGTTGGTAGCCCTTAAGGTTGGCAGGGTCTTTGGTTTTTCACAATTTTCTTTCAGCGGCTCTCAGATCAGTTGGTATCAGTTAGCCATGGGTGGGACTGTTTCGGGCAGGCAGGCTTGGTGGATAGAGGACACAGGCTATCTAGGTCGTGAGCTCAGTCTAGAGCAAAGAGATTGTGCAGCATCATTGACCTTGAGTGAGGAAAATGTGTTGAGGGAAGGTAGAGTGGAAGCTGCCACTGACAAAAAGTGAGTGGGAGACTGAATCAGAGACAGGAAGTCTGCTGAGTTGGATTTGTCCAAGTGAATGTTCATGTCACTGAGGACAAGTAACGGACAGTCATGATCTGGGATTGAAGACAGCAGTGTGTCTAGCTCGTCCACAAAGTTACCCACTTATCCCAGTGGACGGTTAGACGACAATGACAGAGACCTTTACCGAAGCGGACACCAAGACAGCATGATATTTGAAGGAGGCGTATTGATTCAGGGGTAGCAGTTGTGTAAATTTGCATTTGTTGGAAATTAAGAGCCCAGTCCCATCCCAATGGGTAAAAGAGCAATCGTTGGACAGCTTAGCGGGGTAGCAGTGTTTTCTGGTTTGATCCAGGTCTCAGTGAGTGCAAGTAGCCCAAGAGATGAGTTAGCATAAGTACTGATAAAGTCAGCTTTGTTGACTGCAGACTGGCAGTTCCATGACCCAACAGAGAAGTAAACAGATGTGGGCAGTGTCTGTTTTAAAGGCTTGAGGAGTGCCTTATTTCTGTGCCTTATAGCACGATACCTCTTGCGTGCACTGGAGACAAGAGGAATAGTGTGCTAGCACATGGCCTGAGTGTAGTTGTAGCCGGCAGCTTTAGGTGAGTAGGTGTGCTTTAATAAAAGGAAAAAGGAAAAGACTTATCAGAGGTGGGTAACATTAAGTGGGTAATATTTGTCTGAAAAAAGTCTAGTATCCTACAGGACCACACAAAACTGCGTGATCACACCAGTAAAATAAACAATACAAACACTAGTTGAGTATAATATAAAGTGTACATAAACACAAGGCTAGAAAGGCCATTTGGAAATGAAGCAACAGCGACAGCCTACAAGACAGGCTATATTTACTATCTACTGTTATTTGATTATACAAGGACCAGAGGGCAGAATGCCAGATAAACACTGTCTCAAACTAAGAAAAAAGACCACAATATTCCACCAATATCTGAAAACTACTCTTAAAAATGCCTCGGAGCGTAAATATTACCATTGAATGAATTTCTGTTCAATCCTATCACCTAAACAATATATAAATACAGATAGAAAATACATTTAAAAAAACAATACTCGACCAAATATCTCCAGCACCAAATGCCTAGAGGGCCTGGATATTAATGCCTAAGACCTTCACTGCTATTTGGGCATGTGGTGGCAGGAGGAAGGAGCAAACACATATAGAGAAGAGTGCACATAAATAACCCACAGGGACGCCCAGTAGAAACTCTGCGGTAATGCAAGGTGACAGTATTTGGAATGGGAAAACACGACTAAACTGGGTTATTGCGGATATACCGAGAGGAGGAGAGGATGGGAAAAATAATAGGATAAGGAGTGGGGAGAGGGAGATGATAATCAAAGTGGAGAAAATAGTAGAGAAAACAGGAGGGGAGGAAAATGTAAAGGAAGTAGGAAGGGAGAAAAGGTTTTCGGGAAAGATGAGTGGACAAACAAGGGGACAAAAGAAGTAGACAAAGAGGATGAGAAAATAAGAAAAGATGGGATAAGGAAGAATGAGTAAGCAGGAATGAATGAGGCAAAAGGATGAATGTCAAAGTAAAGGATTAAAAAGGGGGGAAAAAAGAGCTGTAAATATAATAACACAATGGAGGAAAGAGGGAGGATGTGATGGAATGGAGAGATGACCAGAAATTAAATGATGAAAAGAAAAGGAAAAGAGAAATAGGGAGATGAAAGAAGATACTAGAGATGAAAGAGAATTAAAAAGGAGAGAATAAGAGAGCGATAAGAGAAGAAAGACGATAAGCTTCATATACGAATTATCGCCTGTCTGTTGCCATAGCAACCAGGAGACACTCACTGTCTCTGTATGTCACCCTGATGCAGATGATTGTGTATGCTTGTGTCAACGTACAGGCAGGTGTTTGTGTGCTAAGAAAGTCTTTTTTTATTGAAGAACTTGTTTTTGTGTGTGTGTGCTTGTGTGTGTGTGTAAGATGTGGAGTAGCACTGCAATCACTGACACTTTATCAATGGATCAGTTGAGAACAAATCAGCAGAGAGATTAGTACCAGACATTCCACAAATGCTTCAATACAAACCTGTAAACATTCACATATACACACATACATCCACATGCGCTCTGTCACACACACACACACAAACAAATACGTTTAACATCCCGTGTTTGGTGGCATTTCACTGGCATTTACGGGCACTGTAAATGGCGAAAGGCTTTCCACCTGAGGTGACTGCTGCATTTTGATGCAGCACCTATGAACCGCTCTATCTTAAATCTGACATGAAACATCAAGTCACACGTCAAACGCCCTGGTAACACTTGTCAGTCTGATGTCATCTGAGCATTCAGAGGTCTCTGATGTGATGGGAAAGCACACCGCAGGGCCCAGCAGTCCATGGTGTAAAGTAAAAATGTTTTATTCACACTTGCCTACTATGATCCGCAAATTAAAGGCCATGTGGATTCAGATGCAGCATCTGTGGGCTATTTAAAGGTCCAACACGTGGGTTTTTAACATCTAAATTAACATCAAATTAAGGACTTTATACTAATTACTTTATCACACTTTTACTACCCGACTGGTAATAGTGCGGATATCTGCTGGGATGCTTTAGAGGGAAGATTTATTTTAACAAATAGGATAAGGACACAGTTTTTAGTACTGGCAGATGATGGAGGGAGTAAATGGCTAAAAGAAATTATTTTTTTATGTTTAGTTTGTTCAGCAATGCAAATGAGAAAATGTGTTGAAGGCTACATTCAGGGGGAGAAGGAAAGAGCAACAACAAAGAGGAAAAGCATTGCAGCACTGACCTCTGGAGTCTGTTGTACTTAACCTGTTGTGATCACACCCAACTGTGATGTAGTATATTTTAAAGTGCTGTACTGTACAGAGTGTGAACAGAGCGTGGAGTTACTGAAGGCAGCACAAAGAGCAGCCTGCATGTAGTTACTCTTTAAGGAAATGTGTTTTCAAAATAGAAAAACAATTTTATACTATTCATTCTCATCCACTTCAAGCTTCTTGGGGGAATCGGATGGCTATCAGATGGCAAAATAGCCAAGTGTAAAAGCATTTTATTAGAGACAGATTGAAATGCAGTTTAAACCACCTATGTCCCAAGTGTAACTACATCATTAAGCTTTCAATGGGAGTAGCCTCTACAGGGTCCGTCTGTGATAGCGGAGATGAAGTCACACTAGCCATTGTTCAATTCCATCAGATATAAAGCGTCAGGCGAAAAGCAGCTCAACACATACAATTGTACAAAGATAGCATAACACGCTGTTGAAGTGTTTATCTGATCCCTGAAGGTCAATTGCTAAATAATGTGTGGGTGTCACCTGGGTGAGAGAGATTTGATCTGTAAGGGTGAGGGAACAGCCAGCTACCCAGCTTAACTGTTACTGTTTATAACTAAGCTGCTAAAGTAAAAGAATCGTTCTTTATCTGGTGGTTTTTGGCAGTTGTCTAACACCTTCAGGTGCTTTAACACCACCTCTGGATGGGAGTATTTTCATAGCCTGGGAAAAACAAGATGGATTGCAATTGGATTTCCGATGTAGCTATCGGAGGAACATGTGCTAAGTGTAAAAGAAATTAAATCATCATCATTCAAGACACTTGAAAGGACAAGTGAAGAAAGGGCCTAACGTCTAGTGGGGTGAGTGAGTGCCAGTGACAGGGGTTTAAAGATTGTCTTGCATCATGTAGCTTACTCTGAATTCTCAGTCCCTTCCAGAGCAAAAACAATGGCAGAAGCAGTGTTTCATGCTGAGATTCAAATAACCATAGTTGAACTGACTACACATATAATAACTGGCAGAGGAATTTAATATGTTGCTATGGTGTTGAAAAGCCTAGACTGTTGATATTAAACTGTGTGTAAGTATATTTGTATAGCACATTTCAGCATCAGGGAAATCTAAAGTGCTTTACATAAAACATAAAAGCAACATAGGAAAATATAAAAAATATTTAAATACATTTTTTTTAAAAACAGGTTGATTTACCCATTAAACCTATTTGTTCACCCATTCTAATGGGTTACAAATAATCAGGCATTTCTCCTTCCATAGTTTTGTCAAACTTCATACAATATTTATTACCTCTTAATCACAATCATCACCATGAATCCAGATGGTTTGCGCTGCAGTCTTGGTAAAAACAGCGGAGGAAAACGTTCAGATGATGTAGAGAAACTGTGAGGTCAATGCTGATTTCTAGGATGGTCTAGGAGTAATGTAAGAATAAAGAGCAAGTTCACATAGAGAGTCTAAGTCACTCACTTCCACTTCTGGTCCATGGGACCTTATTTCAGAAAAAATATGTACGGTAGTCAATGGCGAGAGACAACTTATTTATTGATCCTGTAAACTTACATATTATTTTGTGTGAACCGTCCAATTCACTGTCCGATATCACCCACTGCTCACTATATAGTGGACTATATAGGGAGCTCGCTATTTTGTAGTGCTGTCCGAATGTGTAGTGAGAATTATTATACCCTATATAGTCCACTCAATTTATCCCAGAATGCATTTTGAAAAGCTTTAATAAAGCCAGCATAAGTAAACTTTTATCTATCCTCAGTCCCAGTGACTGTCAGTCTGTAGCCACCCTTTTATCCTGTCTGACCCCAAAAAATCCACTTTAAATGTTGGACTTCTAATGTTGTCTAAGGTGTTGACCTCTCCCATTACATTTGTTCAAAAGTTATTTTACTGTGTCAAAGGGCAAAATTAGAGTGAGAATTAATGTTTGCCAAAGTGCTGACGTGAACCTCAAAGAAATTCAGCATACGTTTAACAAAAAAGGCATCATATACTTGCAGAGATTTTTTGAAAAACTCAAATCCTAAATGTCACAGGATTGACTGTAAATGCCAGAAAGGAAATACATAGAACTGTACAACTCCACAGAATGTCACTATATGAGTTATGGGTTCATCAAATGAGTCCAAAGCAACTTTATCCTGAGAGGGACAACTGACATTTTACATTTCACCCTGCTAGATTTCTTCACTGCCCATTTGTCACACTGCGTGGAAGAAAGTTTCTACACTGGCTGGTTTGCATCTTTAGCAATCCTCACTGAAAACAATGGGTGCTGATAACCACATGCTATATGATTAATGAGACATTCAAATGATAATAAAATAATTCCCCTAAAAGGGATGATGACATTTTGAGTTTATTTTTCTACATCTCACAAGATGCTGTATTTTTCCTCCACTTACCAACATTTCTGTTTTATCACCCATGGTATTTGTGAATGCTTCATCATAATATATTATCTCTCATAACTTAGTGGTGAACTTGATAAAACATAACCACAACATTAACTAGCCTTGATATTACGAAGATGCAATGGATTAATGGAGCGTTTCTGAACTGGGTTGGGCTGGCTTTGGTGATGCTATGGGACATACCTGCGGTTGATTATATTGCAAAAAAAGGAACACTATGCATTGTGTGTATGTATCTGTTCTCAGAGTTGCCTTTAATTTCTGTAAATTGTCTATTTATTACCACTAGAGAAAAAAATAGCTATATGTTAAATGTATCATGGTAATGGTAACAACCAAAACAAAATTAATCCAAATAGAACTTTACTGAATATAAAATAAACACCTTAAATCATTTGATGAATCAATTAATATACTACATATATGGAAAGATTTATTAATTATCATCTATAATTTTATATTATAATTTAATTTTATAATTTTAATCAATAAGAAACAAAAAAAAACATGTCGTGGTTGATTGTTGATTGGAAGTGAATTTATGTCACTGTTTCTCATATTAATGAATGGGGAGCAAAATCTGGTGTGACAGCAGCTTTAGAAAAGGTCTAATCAGCCAATATAATTACAATCACCTGTGTGGGTTTACTATGGGTCAACAGGGCTTTTTGCACAGATTAGATAATTTACCAGCCTCTGCTGCTAAATGCCAAGTTTATTTTGGTACTGTAACATGTTTATTACGGCATGAAGACCACAGTGGAACTGCTCGTGTAATCTCATTACTGTCATTAATTTTTACTAGGTAATTTCTCTAATATGTTAGAAGAAGAAAGAGGTTTACAAATAGGCCTGTAATCATGGAAAATAAAATTAAGAGCACCTGCTGTTAACGTAATGTGCAGCGCGCAACAGGGCATTAGGTATAAGAGTTTAGCTGTGCACAAACAGGAAATACACAAACTCTGAAAACGTTACAGACACACTGCTTTGTTGGACTGAGGATGACATTTGTCAAGAGTATATCTCAGTTATGGAGGACAGGGATGAAATACAGCATCTCTTCTGCTCAGTCCATCCCTGTCACCAGATCCACACCTGGAATTGCCCAGTTAGCCTGAAAAAAAGAGTCCCTGTTCTTCTCTGTGACCTGTTTTTTTTAAAGAGGCACCAAGATTAGCAACGTCTCATTTTATTTTAACATACTCATACCACCAAACCAAGTTTACTACTGCTGTGTTTAGTACTACAAGAAAACACATATACTGTAGATTGCTTTGTTTAATTCCCTTTACACACACACAGACACACACACACTGGATGCTTACCCTAACCTTAATTCAGTGGCCAATATACAAAATAGTGACAGTTTGGTCATAGCCATTGATTTTTATTTGATGATGGAAGAAAGCTTTTCAGCAGAGTCTAATTGAACTCAGGTTATATTCGAATGTGGCAATTCCATCTAATGACACTATAAATTTTGGTTCCTCTCCAGCTGAGACAGCTGTAGTTGGAGCTGTGGGCATGCTGGTGGATGTGGTGGTGGGCCATCCTAATGAGAGCACTCAACATCTGGCTCTGGGGACAGGTTCCATGATGAAATCGGAGATAACATTAAGGTCTGTACTTCTGAAAAACAAGGTGCTTTTGCCAATATTAAAGGCAAGGGTAGGCAATGTCTTTCTAAAACACTTTTTGTCATACTTGTTGAAACTGTTTTGATATACCAATGCATATTAAAAATGTAAGTGCTCTGAAAGAGAGAATAAACATAGCAATAAACAGACACTCGTTCTATTCGGGCCGAGTGCTGATGTTTGGCTGGGTGACTGTCACTCTACTTCGCTACCATGACTACCAGCCCTGCTGCTACGTGTGTGTGTGTGCATACAAATACTCTTTTTTTACTTTTAACAAGACATTTTACAAATATGGTGATTATTTGTGTGTTTGTAGCTATGAGAAACAACTTCAGTGTACATATATAACCCTGGCTAAACGTCCCCAAGTATCTGTGTTTCTGGTATATAAGCTACTTCTTTTGTAGTTCGACATATATCGCTAAACCTACTGTGTGAAAACATTTTACTGTAATTGATGCCGATATGCCATGAATTATATTACCAAAAGGGAAAGATATTGTATGTATTTTTTTCAGCTGCAGAGTTGGAGTCCCATAAACACGCTGCTTGGACTTTGCTGACTGGCCTACTACTACTACCACTTCCACCAACCAGCCGGTGGAAAAGCTGATTTATGTTCATTATTAGTACTCCTAAGCATCGATACATTTATAAGTGATAAGTCAAAAAAGATGAAACAGTATGGAAAATAGATGATAGATGGTGGTGATTTGTTGTTTTGATTGCATTTTATGTGGAAATGCTAACTATTGTATAAGTATACAGTATCAGGTATTACAAACTTTTCATTATGCTGATACTCCTTTCTGTATTACCAGGTACGGCAAGAGGTACCACATTCTTCGAGACACAGTAATTCAGGAGAGGGTTTCTGCAGGTTCTGCAGACCATTTTGAAGACCATTAAGAATGAAATTTAAGACCTATATCACAGTATCAAAAAAAGAAAATGTACAAAGGAAATTGATACTGATCACAACTCTGTGACGCTGTCCAAGTGCTCCATATTCACTAGATGATATCTGTATGCTGTTTGAGGGCACTATCTGTTACAAAGTAGTCTAGATGTTGTCCACAGTCCTCAAATTCTGGCCTGTACAGGAATATAAAATTGTTAGAACCCAATATTGGAAAGATTAGTGTAACTGGAAAGAACATCCATCAACATGATTAGATAATGTTATTGAACAATGCTTTGTTGTTCTCTAACAGGACACACTAGGTCAATGTACAAAACAGATGAGCCAACGGCTGAGGCAGACTTGTAGTTAATGGTGGTGTAATCAGTAAACAATAAGTAATAATATGGATTACATTTATATAGCACTTTATTTTTGACACATGCTTAGAAACTTGACTTAACCACCAGAGAAACTTTGTGCATACTGTATATATTATAATATATATACATATTACATACCATTAATTGTTTTTTGGGGGGTAACTGTGTGCTTTTGTTTGTTTATGGTGGTGTGCACTTTTTAAACGTTTTTAATCTGTCAATCCGGAGCCCTGAATTGTGTCTACTTGGCACTCTTGATTACTATCCTTAACCGCTTTACCTGGGGAAGTGATGGCAGCAGGGCTGGCCACAGGATTATATACACTCGAAAGCTACTACTTAAACTCCGTCGACTCTCACCTGTTGCAAGTGGCAATGGTCCATATCTGGTTCATAGCAAATATAATGCTGCAACAGGGGATCTACCCAAAGTTCCAAAAAGTCACCGGAGTAAGGACAGGCGATGTCCAGCGCTGACGAAGGAGATGTGACTGATAGACGCCGGCTTCCTCCACTTTCACCGTTCTTCTCCTTCCAATGTACAGGCCATCTGCAATAAAGTAGATGAACTGGAGGCTTATGCTAGGTGTAAGCGTCACTTTAGATAAACATGCCTACTGGCTTTCGCTGAGACATGGCTGCGAGATGTGGACAGAAATATGGATCTATACATAGGCAGCTTTGGGTGTCCTGAGTGCAAGTACAGGTTACCTGGAGGAGGAGTCCTGCTTCTACATCAATGAGAGGTACTGTAACATCGTCACTGTTTGGGGAGGAAATATGTACCCTTGACCTCGAATTGCAATCTGTCTTCCTTCACCACTTTTATCTTCCGAGGGAGTTTCTTCAGCTCTTCTTCACCCTGGTGTACATACATCCGTGAACAAACGCCTCCTCAGCTAATTGCGGAGGTGACCAGTGCTCTCTCACTTGATGCTCCAAAATTTGTTACGGGAGATTTTAACCACTGCCAAACACACGAGACACTGAAAACATATGAGCAGTACCATCACCTGTGCTATAACTAGGAACAACTCCACCATTGACTTGTGCCTTGGTTCAATGCCTGGTGCTTTTAAATCGAATTTTGTTTTTGGTGCATCATACCAAAATAGTGTCCTCCTGATACCTACTTATAAATCCATCTGTAAGAAGATTGTTAAGAAAGTGAAATGCTGGACTGAGAATAGCATTGCCAGCTTACAAACATGTTTTGAAAGCATAGATTGGGAAGTGTTTTGTAGTTCCTGCCCTGATTTAAATGAACTGAGACAGACAGATAAAATCTCTTTTTTTGTAGACAGTAATATTCCCGGTTAAAACCAGCTGAGCAGTGTCCTCCAGCACATCTTGCAAATGTCATTGGATAGTAGTGAAATGATCTGGAGAACATCCAAAGTGATTCCAGTTCTTAAGATCAGCAAACCAGGACAACTAAGTTATTTTAGGCCCATTGCTCTAACATCACTAATTATGAAAATACGTTATGTTAAAAACCTGGTGCTATCATGTGTGCATGGAAGACTTGATCCCCTGTCATTTGCCTATCAAGCGGGGGAGGGGAGTAGAGGATGCTTATTATATTTAATAGCCTATGTCTGCAGAAAAACACCTGCTAAGTCTGGAAAGATGTTGGACCTGTTGGACTGTGGCGCTGCCACTGTCTATAACTGCACTCCTTGATGAAATACGTTCTGTAAAAAAAAATTTCTGTAAAAAAAAGCAGTCACAGAAAGAAGCAGACAGAATGGTTTGCATTATGCATTTTAAGATTATATTCAGGCTGTCAATCTGATGTGAAAAAAAATGATAGAACCTAAAGCTTTCCGATCACAAAGTAAAAGTTAACCACTGCATCACCTGACAATTAAGATAAAAGACAACAATACTAATATTAAGGTTCAACACTGTTCCTGTAAAGCTCGATAGATTTCAATTCCCTATTACAATTATTAAAAAGCAGAACAGCAGGGTTAAAAAAGTCCAAAAAACAAGGTGATCCAAACAGAAAAAAAATTCAAGAAGGGAAAATAATCAGAAAGCAGGGACACGGGGGGACACGGGGAGCAAGGCAGACAACATGAGACAGAGCGTATACACACGACAACGACCGGACAGGGAATGAACAGAAACGCCAAACATTTAAACAGTGTTCAGAGTTTATTTCCAATGCAGGCAAAAACAAAACTCATGGGAACAGGTAGTGGCACAACATCTGACAGGACAGGGCAGACATGCAACAATGACCAGACGAGGACTAAACAGAAACACCAAATATTTATACACAGGTACTAACGAGTAGGGCGGGAGCAACACAGGTGACTGGGATCAGGGTTAATGAGGCAGAGAGACAGAAGGGGAAAACAGAGAGACTGGATAGCAGGCAGATACTGGATGTGAGCAGACATAACACCAAACACCAGTACTGAACACCAAACATATCAAAGTAAGAAGTAACAAATCAGAATAACAAGAATAACAAACGATCAGACATGTCACCGCTAAACTATCACCAACAAGGAACACAGACTGAAGCTAAGTAAAACACTGAACAGGGAACTAAGACTCCAAGAAGACAAACAGAGACGGACATGAGTGAAACCCAAAACACCACAGACTGTATAACAGATACTGGACACAGGACAGAACCCAAAACAGAAAGACAGATACTAAACAGACTATAAATGACATGACTGACTGAAACAAACTAAATGAACAAGGCAGAACAGACACGCCCACAGTGTGACACCACAGCCTATATTTTTTTGGATTTGTTTTGGGTTTGGAAAGGGAATAAATTGTACTTCTCTTAACCTCTCTGGGTAGCGATTGTAACTATTACAAGTGCCCTAGCAACAGCATATAACCATATCTTGGAAGAAGTCCAAGTCCTATAAAAACGAGTACAGAGGATAGGAGTGCAGTCATTTAAGTGACCTCAGTTAGAGCAAGTCTTATACTGCGCTGTGTGGCTTAGCAAAGGGTGAATTGTTAAAAATAAAACTGGAAATTTTACTGCAGTCCGCGATCCGACCCCAGACGAGCAGATGAAGATGGATGGATTTTACTACAGTCTTTACAACAACTGCAACCACTTCTTCTATTACAGTTAACCGTTTCTCCATGGGGCTTTCAGACAATGCTTTAATCAGGAAAAGCTTCTCTCTACTGAAATTTGTTTGTTTCCCTGTGTTTTTTAACACATAGTAAGTCTTTGGTTTACCAAAAATATTGTTGAAAATTAAAAACCTATTATAAAATAAAACCTATTATAAAATTAAAAATTATATTAATATTGTCAATAGTGCTTTTTATTTCTGTTTGGCTGTTATACACAAAGTAAACATTTTTCTTGAAAGAAAACCTGTTGTAATGGTAATTTTTCATTTGCATCCCATAAAGGTTGATATGTAGTAGGAAGTCACACTTTCCCTCTGACATTGGGTGAAAGTAGAGTGAAATACAACCCTTGTACTCAAAAAACGATCATGTCAAACGATGTCACTTTAGAAAATTATTATGCATTGTCTACAATTTTATTCATATATTCCACTACTTTTGTGACTCTAAGACTTTGGTAAACGCATTTCAAGTACCAAAAGAATTCGTCCACATGAGTAATGATATGTTTCCAGAAGAGATTTTCAAAAATCAGACTTACATTTTTCACCTTTAGAGCCAAATTATCTCTCTCTCTCTTTACACAATCCTCTAGGACAAGTGGTATGTGAGCTTATTATTAAGAGAGCCTGCTATAAAACACATGGTATCATGTTATGCAAATGCCTTTTGAAAGGTGAATTTAAGAAGATATGTAACATCAAAGAAAAAGTGACTATATACCTATATATATATATACCAGTCAGTATCTGGTGTGACTACCAGGACGACGAACATGCAGATGAGCTTCACTGAGACGGTTCCTGACAGATTGTGCAGAAATTCTTTGTTGGTCCACTTTATTTTATCAATAATTTTAAAGCACTGCATGCTTCTATCTGTTGACAAGAGATGCTGATTTCCTTTTCCACCAGGATTTGACACTTACCCTCAGTGCCAAAATGGCCAGTAACTGGTTTGCTGACCATGATATAACTGTGCTTGATTGGCCAGCCTGACCTAAAAGGAAAATGAGACATAATAGATCCCCAGCAATACAGATGAGCTGAAAGCCGCTAACAACCTGGGTTTTCATATCACCTCATCGGTGCTACAGGTTGATTTCCTCCATGCCACGCTGCACTGATGCAGTGAAAGGAACCCTGATTAAGTACTGAGTTCATAAATTGACATTCAGAGGGTCAACATTTCTATATCACACATTCTTTATTAGTTTGAGATATTGGATTTTTGATTTCCATGAACTGTAAGTTGTAATTACAGATTCATAAAAAAAATTCACTTTGTGTAAAGAATCCAGAATATATTAAAGTTTCACTTTTTAAATTATATTTTGGAAGAAAAAAAGGCACTTTCAGCATGTTGTATGAAGCTGTCTCCCAGTAAGTCTGGATATGTGTCAGATTTTGCTTGCTTATGAGTTTGAGCATGCATAGGAGCACACAACCTGGTTGCAATCTAAAAATCACACCGCTAGTGGCCAATGATTAGTACACATTGCCCCTTTTAAGTAAATAGTAAAAAACTAAAAAGGTGCCATTTTTACTTCACGTACAATTGATATCTTGGGGTGTACAGTTCTTTGTGATAGAAAAATTTGAACCCAATCCTGTTGGCCAAGGTTGAACCAAAGCGAGGAGGAATTGGGTATCGAATGCTGATTGCATGAGCTTTCAATCCAGATTACAGTGAAATGGATTTTGTCGAGAGTTAATCCTAGAAATCAAGGGTCATGGGAAGACCTGCTGTTTTTGTATTTGAAGCCACGGCCAGTTGCTGCTTAGCTTAGCTTAGCATGACGACTGAAAAGAACTAGCCTGCCAAGATAGCTGTTTCTACGTTTCAATTTTCTATGCTAAGCTAATTGGCTTCTGGTGGCAGCTTCAAATGAACTAAACGTGAGAGGAGCATGTTATCATTTATCTCTCGCCAAGAAACATTCCCAAGTTTCCCAAAATCCTAAACTATTCAATTAACAGACATCTTTTGTAATCAAAGATAATAAAAGACAAACTCCAGTCATAAACCCAAATCAAAGAGCAAATCATCCAAACCAGTACTTTGGCCAATTTAAAAGCTTTCAAGCACCCATAGCAATAGAAATACCTTTAACACATCCAACTGGGAAGCTTTGGCTTATCAACAGGTGGTAGTTCTGCAAGTCATAAATGTCAGGTCTAAATCCAATCTACATAAAAACCATCCACACACAACATAGGATCTAGAGGTATGTTAACAGCTAGCAATGACTTTCAAAGCTGTACATATCCTTTTTGTGGGTGTCAGTACAAAGAGCAATGGAGAAGGTGCAATACACAGCAAACAACCGGATGAACAGGCGAACAACTTAAGGTGTTTACTTTAAAAAACAGAATTTAAGAAGTTGTTTTGCAACAATGAGTAAAAATTAAAAAAAGGTGAGAAACACTATAAGAAAAGCTTACTCATTATAAACTGACTGATCCAATTGTCCCTCTCTCCCTGCCTCTCTTTTTATCAGCCCCTCTCCATCCCTCCTCCCATTATCCATTCATCTGCTCCTCTCTTTGGAGCCGCTCCTTCTGTGGATATTCTGACCTTTCAAACAGCTGCTCAACCTCTTCCACACACACACACACACACACACACACACACACACACACACACACACACACACACACACACACACACACACACAC
>JAPMOB010218447.1:0-12895 GCA_029875015.1 Lepomis gibbosus | reverse complement strand
TAGAGCGATGTTTGAAAATGTTTTCACACAAAGTAACGACTCAAAAAACGAAATAATGCGGTCTAAATATTACAAGTAGGCTATGTGCGCAAGGTGGGAAAGCAGCGCGAGCAAGCAGTTTAGTTAATTATCGCTAAATGCAGGTGTGGCGACACGCAGGCAGGTAGGTTACAGCTTCACGCCGTCTGGATTACGTCACTGTTTTAGCTCAAATGTGAGAGAAAAAAAAGTAATATTAAGCAGACATAAGTTTGCTAAATGCAGATGAGCTGGCCCAAAAGTTTAAGTCAGAACTGGTATTTCCAAGTGTCATTGAAGAGACACCTGTACATTATAGATGGGATATATAGGTAGCCTACTTTTAACAATGGGCCTTTAATCCTTTAGGGACTCACACAGGGGAGGCCTTTCAGCAGTGCAAATGTTCTCAGATCCTTCATTAAAACACATATTTAATAGTTTACGAGGCACTGGCGTTAACAAAATAAGTGAAATGTAAAAAAATGTTTTACTGGGCCATGTTTTTCTTTAGTTTGACTTTTGGTTCATATGACACATCAGGCAGTAAAGTCAGATTAGTAGGCCTATAGTAGCCTATAACACAGCCTACTCGAGGCTGCTGTATGAAAAACTGTCAGAAAGAAGATATATATAGAGAGGGACAGATTGAGACTGTATGTTGTTGTGTTTTACTATTATTATTAAAATTATTACTATGCAGTGCGTCACTGTGATGTAGATTACATTTAGTATTTCAGCACCATGGACAGAGCACAGTGTAGAAGATTGTTTCTGGCGCCCTCCAGTGACCAAACTCAGTTATGATAGGAATAATGAAAGAGTGATGGAGTTAGTTGGAAGTATTTTTAAGTCTGTTTCATTCATACCGTACAAAATGCACTGATTAATTCACAAAGAAAAATCTAAATTTTATCTTAATAAAACAAAGAGAATTGTTTTTAAGTAAACTATCGTTAACCCCTGTTGAAGAACAGTTGGTTTAATACTTAACATTTAGTAAAGTATATTTTTTGCAGGCTGAATGAAGTTACTTAGTTTACTTACTTAGTTGATGCGGTCAGGGGCAGAGGTTCAGAGTTCCCTGAAGTGGCGTTTTAATATCCTTTATTCCCGTTGCCATTTGTTGAGAGAGTTTAGCCAGCAGTAGCATTTTACTGTATAAAGTACATAATACCACATACATTGTGTTGTCTCTTTATTTGCACTTTGATGCTCTCATATGTACTTTATTGTATCCCTGTGTGTACCATGCACCAGCAAAGGACACATTTCTAATATTTTAGTTTAGCTTTAGCAAATCTTGTGTAAGTATGCATTGTGGGGCTTCAAAAATTTCAATTTGAGCATTTTCCTAACTCTCTGACACTATTCTTCATTTGTGAGGAACGCAGCCGACAGGGGTGTTCAATCAAAAATTGCCATTGGAAGAAGGAGTCTATGTGCTTGCTATACCTGTCTATTGGTACCTGTCTATTGTATATGAAAGCTGTGTTGTGTTTCATGAGAGTATGTGTGGAGAAATGTTTATTTCTGTATTTTGTGTTGTCTTTGTAAAGCTGCAGAAGTCCAAAACAAATTTCCCTTCGGGTACAATAAGGTATATCTTATCTTCTCTTCTCTTCTCTTCTCTTACACCAGATTCCATTAAGAACACTACTAATCATAATATACACAATTTGGTAAACTACTAATTATAATAAGGCACTTTAAAGCAAAACTAGTTGCCCCCATTTTGTGAACTGTGTTCCATACAGAAAACTTCCTCTTTGGCTCCAAGTTCTGGGCCGATGTCTTACTCCCAAGGTGTGTGTGAGTAAAAGACAAAAACAGAGGCAAAGTAGATTAGGGTGTGTAGGAGGAGACTGTAAAGGTGCAGCTTAGGAGTAACTTCACTTCTGGATGTCAATTACGAGTACTCGTTTTAAGGAAATAAATGCTGAGCTTCTGCTTTGCCAGTATACAGTTGCTGACACCAAACCCTGCAGGAGCTGCCCAGAGACACAGCTGTCAACCAACACAAAACCGGTCACGAAGCTCTGCTGGAGTAAAGTCCCTTGCCCAGGATAGCACAGTGCTGTTCATTCATTCAGACCCTTAAAATAAAAAGTTTTTTTCAGATCTTCAAAGGTACATTTTCCATTGTTTTAATAATCAGGCTGCAAATCCCTTCTTTAAATTTTGTATAGCTTTCTCTTAACTAGTTAACTAATTTACTTGTTGGTTAATGATGGACTGGCGACCTGTCCAGGGTGTACCCCGCCTTTCGCTCAATGCCAGCTGGGATAGGCTCCAGCCCCCCGTGACCCTGTATGCAGGATAAGCGGTTGATGATGGATGGATGGACTTGTTGGTTAATTCATTTTACTGTAAAGCACTTTGAAACTTTATCAAATGTGCAATGTAAACAAAGTTATTAATATTAATAAGTTAAGGAGAATAAAGAAAATAAATGGACAGGGTATAGGATATAATAATGATGTGACTGTTATATGTTTATACTGTTTTTGTCTATTTTTTAGCTCATATATGATAATAATAATTAATGATTTGTGATATTAGAGAAAGTGACATAACTGTCCTTTATTTGTGTATTTTCTCTTTGAATTATGTAGCCTACGTCACCATTATCTAGTGTCAACCAACACCAACAAAATGGACTGCTTTTAGCACTTTTTTTTGTAGGTATAAGTTCGTATGTTGGAGTGTTGAGAAGTCACGTTATTTCTGTTAGATTATATATAATGCAAGTATGCTGTAGGTGCGGACTTTGTGAAAATGGCGTCTGATATTGGCTGTCTTCATAAGAGGAGCTGTGCTTTTAGTGACCACAACAACATCAGTGCGTTATAATTCATCTCCTGAGAATGGAGTCTGCCGCCGCATCAGGACTTGCGTTGGACAAGAAAACACATACAAGCCGCCGTCATCATGGGAAACTACGGCCGCGTTGCTGCAGATGTTTATAACGAACAACGCAATGAACGTTTTCACGGGTACCAGGGGACGTGATCGCATTTCACTTATTTATCGCCCGTTTACTATCGAAGAAGAAGTGACCTGCTCTGAGGAGGAAGATGTCAGCGCTGAAAAAGGTAGGAAAGAACAGTATCGTGTTTGTGCATGGCCCGAGCCTGCAGCGCAGCCTGTTATTGTTGTTATCATTATCATTGCCCGTTATATCTCAGGTGCACCTACATGGGGTCTGATGGCTGGCTGGAGCATCGCACCTGGTCAGAGTGAAGGTGCAAATGTCAGAAACGGCCAGAAGTTATACAGAGCATGAATGAGTCACTCACTGAATGATTTTTCACTTGTCTGGGTGTTTCCTGCACCCATCAATCAAAAGCACTGAATGATGCACTGTGCGTGGGTGAGGTGAGAATTAGAGTACATGTGTTTGGAGGTAGAGGTGAGTGTGTCGGGGGAGAAGGAGGAGGGAGGCGGGGTGTTGTTGTTTTTTTTAACTTTGGTGAAAAGCCATTGTGAATGGAGGGGACCCACAGCTTCTCCCTCAAGTTTCTTCTGTCTAAATGCCCACATGTTCACATTGTGCTGCTCCCCTCCATTCGGTCGATTTACGTATATGTGTGTGTCTGTCTGTCTGGAGTGACTCAGCTGTATTGTACTACTGTATATCTGTCATCCATCTTTTCATCTGTCACAGGTGTTACCATGGCTACTACAGACTCACTGCTGTCTTTTCTTTGAGAAGGACTCAGGTAAGAGGTGGGAGGGGTGATTAAGTCAAACTTAATGAGGAGGTGTCATTCACGCTAATAGGCAGGTTTTTTTTAGTTTGGTAGCAGGCATCAGAAGGAATAAAGGTGTTAATGGTGGATGCTTACTTGGTCTTTTAAAGTGATGATTTTTCACTAGTAGGAGACCATTTTGGCTGGTCGACCATGTTTGCATCATTGGTGTTTGGTAATGGTGTGAAACCATAAGAGATGTACGTCTGGTGATAATCTATATTTCTCTTATTGTCAATAAAACCCACAAAAAGACCAAACTGATCATAAGTTTTGCCTTTGTAGCCAAATCCTGATATATCGCTATCCGCCACAGACCTCCATTTTTTGTCCAAAAATGATTAAAAACAGATTAATGAGTCACAGTTTCACTGAGTGACATGTTCCTTCATTACCATAAACACAGAACATTTTACCATAGTGCACGTTCTAAGGCCACTTAGCCTTCTGGGCATATCTAAGTTTTGACATGCCTAATTAAATCCAGCTGTCTTATAAATTAAACCAGTGTACTCATAAGCCTCAGAGGAGGAGAAAATGCTGAACGAGCATTTATTTGAAGATTTAGATCACAACGGGGCAAGTGAATCTAGACCGATCCTTTACCAACTTAATGTTCTGCTGTTGAACAGATTAAAACTTCTTTCCATATTGCAGACTTCTCTACATCTTAACTAGTGACATGTTTTTCCCTATACTTAGATACACATGTGCACTAGATCACTGTACAGCACTGTCACCTGTCATAAACAATAAAGATATATGAACCTGTAGTCTTGCACACAAGGAAATAATATTAAATATAAACATAACTTTGTCGATCCACAAATAAGTTATACATAAAACTATTGTATGAACTTAATAACAACTATAATTGACCAGTTTCATTTGAATCAATCCTACATACATCATATTGGTGCCAAAAGTAAGCGGCAAAACAAATGTGTGTTAATCCACAGCTTAAAATATTTCCTCTGCACTATTAAATCATTTTTGAGTAATTTTTGCTACCCCTCCCCCAAAACAAACAAACTACAATGCACACATTTTTTAGGAAATCATACAGCATTTAAAAATAAATATATTTGTGACCCATTTTTGTCCACAGTATACAATAAGGTCGGCTCTATCCTTTAGATGTGTTTCAAACTGTAACTTAAACCTGCTTTAATAGATTTTCAATCTATTAGACAATCTGTAAACACAACATTCACATACTGTTGCATTATAAAGTTGATATGGCAAACTTGTTAGAAGACAGCTGCCTACTTACACATCCAGCAGACACAGAGAGACATTAGCATTCATTTGGAGTCTCGATTGTCCACCTGATGAACGGAAGTCCAATATTCACCTTCATTTTAGCTAATTTTAGTTCTTCAACTCCTGAGTGAGTTATCTCGCTGTTTAGTTGCTAACTTCTACACTATGTTGACCAGCTAGTTATAACTTTTTCTGCCGTTTGGTGCTGTGCAGGAATTGTACATTGAGTAAACATCTGCCTATAGAGGCTAAAACTTCACTGATAAGTGAGTTATCAGTGAAGCCTTTGGATAAGCCAGTTTCCTAGCACCGTCCCCTTACAGTGACAAAGATCAACTTAACAGATGAATGTTTCCCCACCATCTGCTCAGTGCATGATGGGAAAGGCTTGAGTCAAGACAGACCAAAAGACAGCAAATGAACCTCACATAGTGTGGTGGAGGTGTTGGCTGCTGCGATGTGTGGATAATTTGGGCACAGAGCATAAAGGAGATAGTTGTTAATTAGTTAAACTCTGCACGACTCCTTCTCTCAGCAGAGGTCAAAGCACCGAGAACCATCCAAGGAAAAAGCACTGCAGGGGTCCGTTGCCTTTCTCTTGGCATTTTTTGGGCATCGTAGATGATCAAATGCTGGCTCGCATCAGCACAAACCTCAAATACTATCACTATCACTATGATTGCTTTTGAAGCAAAAGGCCATGCCGAAATCATTAAAGAGTTATCTTGAATTTTTCACTTCACACAAAAGTTAGTCTTCTCATGATTCTCCTATGACTTGTTGGAGTATAATTCACCAGTGGATAAACATTTTAAGGGTCATATTTAGCTATTTTTACACTGATGTTTCACATTTTTGTTCTGCTCATCAACATCTCAGATACATTTGGCACATTGCTAGCTTGTTAGAGTGTTGCTGTATCACTTTGAATCATAACTCCATCCTTAGATAAAGACTGACTAAACTCAAGTTTGACAGCATTTGCTGTGCTCAAACGGTCATATATGTGTTAATTGCATTCTGAAAATGTCTTTTTAAGCACTACGAATGGGCTGACAGTGGAGTTTCAGCCCGACAACACATCAGAGATTATCTGCGAGTTAATCGTGTGTAGGGTCCTACTGTGCTTTTACAGGCTTTGTCAGCACAAAGGCTCCAGATGAAGTGAATGTGGTTACGGGAACATCTCTGCATGTTTGATGTGCATAACCTAAAGAATTGTTCGAGTTCTCTTTCTTTTCTTTATCAGCCATCCACAGAACTTTTCAGAGCTCTTGATCATACCTTACTCATCGCTTTCTCAAGGTTGAGGCAGAATGTTAATGACTGTGTGGACTAAACTCGTATTCTTTAAGGAATACAAAGCAAGAAAGCCACGAGGCAGGAGCAGTGATGCTCACTATGATTTTATGTGCAGGAGCTTGAACTTTAAAAATGAGTCTGATGGCGGTCATTTCTGTTGTGTCTATGGTTTTTAATGTAGAACAGGATTATAGCACAAATGTGTAAATATTCCTTAAGCATTTCATATCAGTGGTACACCACTAGGTGGGACTGTTTACTTGATAACGTATTGAAATTCTGCTATGACACACTGAATGGTGCACTTGAGAAACTGGCCATTTGAAAATCCACTACAGACTGTGTGCTGTGTTACTTAGTGAAAATGTATTTACTTAGTTGGCTTGCTTATGCTTCTCAACAGTTTGTCAGCAGCACTGAAAGGATGCATTTGTTAGGACTAAATGCAAAGACATCGCTACAGCACAAAGATTGTAATGCATCTCTCTCGTCCTCAATAAAACAAAAGGCTTTAAATAAGGAGTCTTTTTAAAGTTATCTGCAAACTATCACAATAATTTCAGTACTTGTGTTGTACCTACAGTCTCATTATTCATGATGTCTGTTAGGTGAAATAACTAACAGAGGTATTATGATCTCTATAGAATGAAATATCTTCCCATTTTACATTTTTTAGATTATGCTCTCTAACAGAAAGTGTTCGTCAGATCATAAGGAGGCTACATTCAGGATTCAGCATTCAGCAAAAGCGGCTTGCCGTACACATTTTTGATGGCTTTTACGTGCGTATAGTGTCTCCCTGATGGTAAAAGGTCAAAGTGAGACAGTTTGTCTCTTCATATTTGAACATATTTCTCACTTTGTTGCATCTATGCTTCCCCTATAATTCTATCTAATCTATAGCTTTGTGTCCACAATGTTTTAGCAAACTGACACAGAGATTATAATTTTTTTTATTTTGGTTTTATGTGAGACATGTCAGAGGTCCTGTAACAGTTTCAAACAAGGCAGCTGATTTCAAAATTTTAAAATGTGCCCATTAAAATCTGGAGGGGGTTGACTAAATCACAATGGAACGTGTGAATACTGTAATCAACCACCTAATCGGGATCAATTTCAGTCCACTTTGATTTGCTGTCATTCACAACTGTACGTAGTGGAATAATAGATAACCTCCAGTACTTTCGGTTAGAGACTATGGAAAGCATTTGAGACATTAGCTTGAAATTCTACTACAGTTTTTTGAGAAAACAATGTTGTTCTTTAGGGCGCACCTGGTCCTCATATTCTTTAATTGCTGCATTGTCTAAAACACTTTAACGACTCCCACAACACAGATCCATCACGACCGTTTAACAGTTGGCAAGAGAGGATTGTGGGCTGAAAACCTTTGTCTCTTTCCAAACATTCACCTGCACAGAAAATGGGAGAAAGACTTTTTCGCTAGGTTTGAGCTCTTAACACATGTCCTTAATTAAACGGTCCGTCTTTTCTTTCTGCATCAGATACTGCTGATGTGTCTTTTTCATCTAGTGAAGGTGCACTCATATTTCTCTTGTGTAGCCCCTCTTCTCCTCCAGAATACAAATAGGTCTTACATTAGGAATAAAATCAATATGATCCTTCCCAAATCTGTACTTATTCCTCTCTCCCATTGTCTCTCAACATTCGAAGCTCTGCTGTGCTGTAGGAGAGAGAAGAGGCTGGTGAAGGAGGGAGGACGTGAGGGGAATGTGAGGGCGGTCGGACTTGGAGATCAAGTGTTCTGCTGGTTGGTGGAATTTGTGTCTCTAGTTTGGATAAGAGGTAGTTGAAAGACAGGCTTGTGATGTAACATGCAGCATTTATCTGAAGTGGGACCATCACTTTTGGCGTGCCTCTCTGTGCGTCCTTTTGTTCAGTTTTGGGTAACTTTCTTTAAGGGATTGTACGCCTATTTAAACACCTGCACATGGCATGAGAAACGTGTCTGATCTTGGTGACGTCAGCAGGGTCCCGACAAGACCAGGGAACGACTCCCTCCCTTTTCGGTCGGAGGAGTGATGTCATCGCAGGAATCGCATGAGGTTGGCTGAGGCTTTATTGAGCTTGACGTTTTATGACCAAGAGCGCCAGATGTATGTCCACATGCACCAGTCAGTACGGGGGACACACAACCAGGAAAAGTGAGCGCCAAATAAAATGTGAACACGATTGTGACTTGTTATAAACCCCCCTGAGTGGCAAAAGGAGCGTGAGGCAAAGGCACACAGAGAGACAGGGATGCAGATAGAAACCCAGAGGGGAAGAGGGACAGCATGAGTCTGCATGCTGATGGGGATAGGAGCGTGTGGAGCTACAGAGCTGCAGAATCCTGAATCCAGCAGATGGAGACTCCGTGTCCTTGTTTTGCGGTGATCTGTGGGAGCAACATGCAGCTCGCGCCGCTGCCTCGCACTGCTGCAGTGGAGGAGTAAATGCGGAGCCCAACACTGCTCCAGGTGATCCATAGCAGCCCAGCCCGGCAGACTCCCTTAGCCTTCCCTTTCCTCCTCCTCCTCCTCCTCCTNCTCTTCCTCCTCCACCACCTCCTCCTCCTCCTCTTCCTCCTCTGTCAGTGTTCCATTCCTCTGAGGGCTTTGAAAAAAAGAACAAGAAAGGAACAGAAAAACAGAGGAGAAATCCTGCTTTCCCCGTCCGCTCTCAGATGTGAAACACCTCTGCATGACTGTCCGCCGCTTCCCTGTCATCGTGTGAAGACGCGCCGCATATGTGCTCCAATGTCTCCGGAACATAGACTCGCTGCAAGGTAAGAAGACTTGGACCTGTCCAGAAAAATGTTTCTAGTATTTGTTTTGTTTTTTCTTTCTTCTTGAGACATTTTCTGTGGAACTATTACAGCCTTGTGTGTGTTTGTGTGTGTTTGTGTGTGTGTGTGTGTGTGTGTGTGTGAATTTAACAGGTAGATGAGAAGTTGCCACCGCAGATTAGGTAATTAGTATTCCTCACAATGAAGAGAAATTGAATTAAGCTCACAGAGATGGATCTTTTATCGGATATGAAAAAATACATCTGTGTTCGGTTTAGGAGGAAAAGCTTCTCGTCTCCCCCTCAATCACAGTGCTCAGTGGTCAGGTGTGTGTGTGTGTTCATATGTATGTGTGTGTAACAGAATCCAGCAGGGTGGGAGGGATTGCTCCTCAACCAGGCTTCTCGATGGGCAACAAGGGGATTTTCGTCTTGACAATGTGACCAAACAGCTTTCCATCGATCTTCTTATGGCCACTAACGTCGGCAGAATCTCAGGATTCAAAATAACTAACAGGCTGTCTTCTTTAATAGTACCAATAGTGAATCATTATGTAATGGAGCGAATTGTAGAGAGAAAAAAAGCTCTTCCTGACGGTTTATGTTTGTCTTCATGACGTATTTTGGAAATTAAGATGAAAAGAGGAAACAAAGGGGTAGATAGGGGTAACGAGAGCAGGTAGATGGGGACAGGGGCATGGGTGGGTGGGGGGTGGATGGGCAATGTAGGAGAACTTACTCCATCTGTGATTTCGTGAAAACCTGAACACTGCGATCCTTCTTAAATCCTTCAATCACATGTTGGGTCTGAAGCCTCAAAGCCTGAACCTGTAAGTGACCCAATGAATGTTCATCACCCCCACCACACACACACACACACACACCCTTCTTCATAATAAGAGATGGAGACTAGCTGGTGCTGCAGCGATATCCAAATCCTGCATTCTGCTGTTTGACAGTGCTTCAGGGCTTTTTCATGTGTGTGAGTTGAAACCTTTGACAGTGTCTTGGGCTCTGTGTAGCTCCTGTATTCGTTTGCCCATAAAAGCACAAATGTGTTGCTTTTGACCTCAATAAGGAAAAGAAGACAAAAACACCATAACACCATTGGCTTGAAATGTTCGTACATTCATACATGTTTGCATTCAGTTCAGATCGTAGGCTAGACTCTTTTATAACAGTTTTGTGATGTAGCAGAGGATTGACAGATACTCTTTGTCACTACAAGCATTAATCCTCGTGTCTCGACACATGCAGGCACACACACAAACTGTACATACAGCATCTGTACATCTCCTAATTCACTGTACATACAGTGAGTTACAGGCACACCTATATGCATACATACAGGAACACTGGTCCAGCTGTGTGGACTGAATCAGTCTGAATTCCTGTGTAGCAAGGTGTCTGGCTGTGGTGGTCGTTTGTCATATGTGGCATTAGGATGCAGAGGAGGGTCTCAGAGGAGCAGAGTCTCAGCTCCTCGCATCTCCCAGGCGGCTTTTTACTGCTCTGATTCTCCAGCAGATACACTGGCATCCTGAAACGCCTCATTTAGTCAGTTCTCTGCAAAAAGCTTGGAGCTCCCAGCAAGAATTAGAGTGGAAACTCCGCCAGCAGCCTCTAGTGGCTGCGATGTTTATTACACAGCATGGACATTTGGGGGGGGAAATGGTGGAGGCTAAATGCTACGATGGTTAATTGAATCCTTCTTTGGTTTCTTGCTGAGAGTTAGATAAGATGATTAGTGCCACTGTCATGGCAGTAAATACGTAGCTGGAACCAGTAGCCGGTTAGCTTAGCTCAGCACAAAGGCTTGAACCAATGTTTGGTAACCAATGGGTTATGTGCCTGTTTGTTGGCCTGGATCAGTCACTTTCAGGAGTCTTTGCTGGTTATTTGGCTTTTTTCTCTTTTTTAATTAAACAAAAATTATAGAATGTTAATAAGTGAGTTTTAGAGGTGCTTGTAGGCAGATTTTGATACCTCTGGACAGAGCCTGGCTAGCAGTCGTTCTGTTAAGCTAATTTCCCAAAATATTAAAGGATTCCTTTAAAAACGCAAACATAGTTGGACTCCTTTATTCCTGACACTTGGCAGCTGATATGTAGGTGGTTCAGTTTGGGTGAAACATCCACTGCATGATTTTTAGTTGTCATGTTCAAGAACCTCTGTAAGACACCATGGTTTGCTTTTTTTCCTACTTTGAGAATAGGCAAATTAGTCATTTGACATAGTTTAGAAAATGGGTAATTTGTTTATGTACCCTCTTAGTTTCACATAGAGAGAATGTGTTTGTTTTTAGGATTAAAAGCTGCAGTACATCTGGCTGCTGATGGCATCTTTTCTCTTTGTTTGCTGAGGGGGTTTGGAGGTCAGGACAGAATGATTAACCAGCCATTAACTCACAAGTTGATTCATTGCCGAGTGCAGAGCAGGACAACAATAGAAATACAAGTGAGTTCTGTTGAATTTTAAGTAATAATCCACAGAATAATTTTTAATATAGCTTTTATGTTATCTTATCCAGCCGTTAAAGAGCCAAATTGTGGTGCAGCTGTACTGCATGGTCAAGACATCACCTGAAAACTGGCACTACTGGAATGACTTCTTACTCATATTTTCTGTTGAAGAAGCTTGATTTTCTGGTGGTGGCAACATTTTCTTTGTCTCTTCAATCATTCTTCCAGAATCAAGTAACTAATGCTTGCATACAGAGTGATTACTGGATCTGCACCTATCTACCTGAGCGCCATAATTCAAGTTTACGTTCCTTCTTGGCCACTACGCTCTTCCAATGAATTCCACCTGGCTCTGCCATCCCTTCACACAAAGCAATCCCAGTCCCGGCTATTCTAATCTGTGACATCACGATGGTGGAACGATCTACCACCAGAGCAGGAGATTCCCTCTCTAACTTCAAGTGAAAACTCATCTCTACACCTCTAACTCCTAACCTCTAACATGCACTTCCTGTGCTCTTCTTCTATCCCCTTACAATTATCTTGTATTGATTTCACTTTTTTTATTAACTCTCACTTCTTTCCCTACGTATTTACCCCATTGATGCAATATGTGCTATTAGCTCTTACTAGTATTTATTGCTGCTCTTACTTGTATGTATTGTCAGTTGTAGGTCTCATGCTGTATTTGATGCTTTGTTGATGCTTGTATGTTGTTTCATCTCAAATGTTAGTTGCTTTGGATAAAAGCGTCTGCCAAATGAGTAAATGTAAATGTAAATGGTGGTGATGACTATGCATGTTTATACCTAGTCTTAATACTAATCTACAAACATAAAACATTTAAAATTTGTTAGATTATTATGCGAGTCTCCCTACTGAGCTGCACAAAACTGCCTTCCGCCAGAACAGTTCTTTTATAACAATACGAAGTTTGGGTGTTGATGAAAAACGCCTCAGAGAATGACACTTTCCTGCAATTAACTTATATTTTAATGATTAAGGGTTAGCAGCTTACTTATTTAGATCTCGAACTGTTACAACTTACTCATCTTTTCGCTGTCTCTTCACCATCTTGCATTTTGCTAGTGACACCATGGCATTTTCTGCTTCATGACAATGTCTACAATACAAAAGGTAAAATTGAGAGACATTATATTCAGCACTCAACACAAAAAAAACTGTCTTAGCAGCTGATGTACCTTCACTTCAAGATAAAGTGCAAACAGCACACACTCAATTGTAGTTCTAGTGTTTAAACACAGTGTGTTAGTCTGACACATTTCTCTCATGACATTTGACTGAAAATAT
>JAPMOB010218445.1:0-11383 GCA_029875015.1 Lepomis gibbosus | reverse complement strand
CTCATGGGGAGAATTGTTTGGCTCTGTTAATAATATAAGAGTACGGTCTAGACCTGCACTATATGAAAAGTGCAATGAGATTTCTGCACTATATAAATAAAATTGAAGTATGTGTAGGTGGAGAGAAAACTAATACAAATCTAAATGTATGACCATAAAATACATTTTTATAGTTAGATTGAAACTAAATTAAGTTGTTTTAAAAGAAAAACATTCAAGTGCTCAGGCTTTGGGTTGAGAAGATGGCCTGACCTCTGCGTTCAGAAAGTGTTTTAAACCAACAAAACTGTCCAGCTGACCTCCAGCGAGGTCTGCAAAGCAAAAACAGACAAAGAATACTTCTGTACATTTTTTTTGCCCTTGTGCCTTGCGTTGATATTTTAAAGCTTGTTTTGTGGCTGTTGAAGCCTGGATGTGTCCTGTTTCTTACATGTCAGGTTTGACAGTGAGGCGTCGCTGCAGCGCTGACGAATCGACTCTAGTTTCTCTTGTAAATCGTTTTTTTTTTTCAGGTTTGAAGCGTTTCCTGAGAGGCAGTGTGGGCGTTCAGCTCAGCGGTTTCTTTCCTTTTTTTAAGTGTTGGCAGGTTTGATTGACAGCTCGCCTCAGGTTGGAGGACAACCACCCACCAACTGCACACAACACTGTGGAATGTCCAGGTTGCATCAGGCTGCAAGTTACATCCTGCAAATGTCCTTTTCACACAGCTGGAGGAGGGTGGTGGCGTGGGGGTGGAGGGGTGTGTGTGCGGTGTGCATCCAACCGTGGCGAGAGGATAATGGGAAAGCAAAGAGCATCATTACCTCTCCATGGCGCTCTGCACCTCTTGCCTCCCCCTGAACACTGGGAAAAGACGGAGCGGACGCCGTCGTTTGGAAGCTTTGGATCTGGACTTGTTTTTCCATGACAGTGAATTTCAAAAGATGTTTTTATTGCTTCAGGCTCGAGTCTCTACGACAGAACTAACTTTAAGCTACAGGCGGCGTTTAAAGCACGGGCAGCATGCACCGAGGCTCAGGAAGCTCACAGCAGACTGGTGACATTGAAACGAGCTGAACTTCTGTTGGGTTTCTTTTTATCAGAAGTTAATTTTGTCGCGCTGCTAAACAGCAACTGTGACAAATAATCTTACAGAACATTTTTTAGAAAGAAAAGAGAATTAACTTGTTAAAATAATTTAGATTTCTTTTACATTCAGCCTAGAGTGACAGCTATTCTGGAGTATTTAGCCTGAGTCCTGCAAACATTGTGTTTTGTTCTTTTGCAGAATTTCTTTTTACTTTTACTAAATCAAACTGAATTGTCGGCAGCTCTGTCTTTACATTTTGGGTCTGAACAGAGCAAAACCAAAACCAGGTTAAGAGTTAAGTTATGATATCTTCTCTATAAATATCTCTCTCTATTTTTGTCTATTTTCCATAAAAGTGACGTCTACAGGGCAGTTTGAACATTTTTTTTCAGCTAAAGCAAAGACGGCTGAGACAGAAGTGACTTCAGCCACCAGAACAGGTTCAGTGTGTGAACTCTTGTTCCTCTGCTGTAATAATTTAAGACACACTCTGTGATTCACATTATAACGAGTCTCACAGAAGATTATTTAAATTTACTTCTTTTTTTTTTTTTAAGATTTTTTCCTTCATATCTTCTGTTTAGGTAGTGTTTTTTTACTTAATACATATCTTTGATATTGTGAATACTGTTTGGAGTGTTTGGGTAGAAGTAATGAGGTCTGGATTTTTTTGGTATTAATATATAAAACATTTCTCTCAAACATGTCTAATTGTGTGTGTAAATACATCAATAAGTTTATGTGCTAAAAATTCATCCTACATTTATAGTAATTGAAATAGTAACTACTGATTTTCTGAATCAGCGTGGGAAAAATCTTATTATGATAAGCTAACAGACACAGTATAATGTTTTAGTCGGACGTTATTAGCATAATATTTTGTAATTTGAGGTCTGTTTTGTGCAATTTAAATCCTCAGTTTACATCAGTATTTAACAAAATTTCGACTCAGTGTGTTTCAGACTACGTCTTTATATCAATTGTATAAATAGTACAAGACTTAATGGCACCAGTTAATATCTAGAATATTCTTTTTGTGTTTAACCTTCTACACCAAAGTTTGGGTTTCTAGAGCGCTATAACAAAATCAGAAAGTGTATCTCAAAGTTACAGTACATCCTGTGTTTTTGCTCCTTTTATTTATTTGTTTCATAAAATACATCTCTAACATTCAGCTTTTGTTTAAATCTTCTCATGTTTTGTTTTTATTTGGTTCGGGTGGTGAAATCCTGCTCACAGCCCCAGAAGGCTTTGGGCCGGCCCTGCCTGAGCGCTACTTTACCTCAGGAGGCAGATCTGCAGCTGGGTGGCTTTTCTGTTTCAGGCAGAGCTCAGATTTGTTTTTATGATCAGCAGCTTCAGCTCTTTCATGTTTTTGCCTTCAGACCTTTGGTGTGGGAAAAGCTGCGTCAGATCTGCAGGCAGTTTTTAAAGGATTTACAGCTTCTTTTTAAGCACCTCTTTTCCTCGTCTCTTTCCTCGAGACAGTCGGCTGAATCCACAATCTGTCATTTCCAACATTTGGTAATTATTCCCCCTCAAACACACCTCCCCCACCTTACCTCCCCCTTTACTACGAGCCAGAAAGCTCAGCTGAAAACTCCACATTTCCCCGCTCAGCTGTGAGGATTAAACGTACTCCTGGAGGCTGTAGCTGTCTTTGATGTCTTTCGGAGGGAGTTTGGAGGGAGACAAGTAGACCTTCTTCTGCTCCTGACCCTGTTCGGGAGGTTTCTTCTGCTTCACTTTGTCCATCTGCAGCTGAACCGTCTTGTTTTGCCTGTTTTTCGGCTGCACGTCCTCCGTCTGCAGCTCCCGCCTCCGCTGCTCATGTGGGCACGTTAGACGTCTCTCGGGGTCAGCGGAGGAGGCGAAGTCCGGTCGTCCGGATCTCTTTCCAGGACAAGACAAACAAAAAATGACCCCTCCGGCCAGGAGGAAGCCGGCAGAGATAAACGTCACGCACAGAGCTCCTCCCGGCTGGTATTTGCTGCTCTCCGGCAGGTCCGTGGTCAGGAAGACGGTGATGACTTCGTTGGTGAACCAGGACGCGGGGACCAGGCAGAGGAAGCTGGCCAGGATGAAGCAGCCCCCTGCAGCGATGGCTGTGTGCCCCTTTGCTCGGTGGCTGCCCCCCCAGCGGGTACATTTAAGCCCCAGGGAGGCGAGGCAGAGTCCAAACAACGCCACCAGGCAGGACAGAACCATGGCGGCCCGCGTGGCCTGCAGATACCCCGGCAGCGACAGAACCGAGTTCTTCATGGTGCAGCTGAAGACCCCGGAGCTGTACCAGACGCAGTCCATCCACAGACCCTGCATCTGCGAGATGGGGGTCATGATGCTGGACCAGGCGTTGATGCTCACCTTCCAGTTGGGCAGCAGAGTGGCCACGGTGGTGCCGAGGACGCCCAGGAGCGCCAGGGCGAACGCCAGGATCTGAATGGCGGCGGACAGCATTGCTCAGCGCCCCCCTCCCCAGCCCCGGTACAGCTCCGGTCCCTGTTGTCGCGGCGGCGTCCCAGGCAGGTCCTGACAGCAGATAATTCCTCAGCGCAGGCTCCAGCGGGCTGCAACCAGAGGAGAAATGAGAATTGAAGTGAGCGTGGGAGCGTGACGGACGCACAGCTGAGGCTGCTGATGGGAGTGCGTTTTCCTCCCTCAGTTTTGTGATTTCTTTTTTAAAGAGGGGGGGGCGGGGGCGGCGAGCATGTGTGAGCTCGCTGATTGCCTGCATTAGTTACTCCGCAGCTGATGTGGTGATCATTGACACTCAATTATGTCCATTTAAAGCTGCAGAGTCCCCTGGGTTCACTCGCTCTGAGCTGCAGAGGAAAAACTCAGAGCTCCGTCAGACAGAGTGAAGTTATTTCTTCTGGTTCAGTCTCTCCGACAGAGTCTGCAACAAGAGGAGGAATCAGCCGCCTCTTCAGGTTCAGTTGTTGAAAGCTGGAATATTACCTGAGCGTCTGTCAGCGTCTCCTGAAGTGATTCCTGAGGACGAAGCAGAGAAGCAGAGTGAATGAAAACACAGGGTTTGTGGGTTAACAGCCTCTAACTACCCTCTCTGCCTGCCGTCTCCCTGGCAACTGTACATACAGTTTCATCCCATTCTGCGTCCTGGAAAAGATGCACCAGGCATCCTTTCTTTCTCCCCCCCCTGCGAGCTCGTTCTGAATAACAGAAACCTTCGTACGAACACAGCCGGCCGAAGTCTGGTCCAGGAAGCAGGTTTTTGTCCCTAACCTGAAGGTCACCGGCTCTCTGCTGAAGCAGCCGCAGAGCAGCGTTCTTATCTGATGAGTTGATGGCACGCAACGCCGCAGAAATGGTTCTCCGTGACGCCTTTGACCACCGCAGCCGCAGCCGCAGCCGCTCACCTGGAGATGACTGTTTTTGATTGTTGTCTTTGGACACTTAGATTTAGTTTTCGTCCGTCCGCTCTGTGAGATCACGTCACAGAAAGAGTTTTAAAATGAGCACCAAGGTAAAATTAGTGATCATCACTGATAACATCTGCGCGTCCGAGCGCTTCGCTTTCGAAACCTGACAGAATCACCGGTGCTTTTAAAACAATCAGCACGCACCGGCGGGGTCGTCATCTTGGTTTGGTGATAAAACCGCTGAGCTGTTCTTTGTCCAGCTGCAGTGTGAATCAAGGTGTCGCCCGTCATGTGACTGAAGAATGGCCCACTGCAACACAGTGATAAGCGTCCGCAGCCCGCCCACCCGTAATGGGACCCGGCAGTCAGTCAGCGGCAGCCTGTTATTACCATAATCCTCCAGTCTGGGTCTTATCAGCCTCAGACCTGCACAGACAGGAGCAGCTCCCACCAAACTGCAAACAATAAACACACGTTTTCACCAACCAGCCTCCCTGTGGGAAAGTATCACGCTAAAGTCCCCGTGAGCTTCATTTCTGCCATCAACGCTGCTTAATGAATGTTGTCGTGTTGAGAGAGTAACTCCTGACAAACAGACCACAGCAAAGATGACTCCGTTTCCCACCACAGAGACGCAGCGATGAGGTCATCGTGTTCGCCAAACCAGGAGTTACTGCAGCTTTAATGCGGGAAGGTTTCTAATGGAGGTTTTGTACGGTGGTGAGATAAAACAGTGGCTCCCGACGTTTTCAGCTTGTGGCCCCTTGTACTTTCAGCACAGCCTGCGGTCTTTGTGTGGATGGACCGGAGCAGTTAAAACAAAAGCTATTTTACACAGAGTTAGGATTTTAGGAGGTCGGGGGCCCCAGGTTGGGCACCAGATATTTAGATGGGGGTTTTATTGTGGTCTCACACAGAGGAGGTCAGTGTGACGGAGCAGCTCTGATCTACTGGTTAAAATGCTGATGATGAAACTAAACTAAGACCAACAGGATAAAATAAAATAAAATGATAAAAAACCTAAAAGAAATATTTATTTTTTACAAAATACATTAAACATGCAGGTGTTTCGTGCCCTAAACTGAAGGTGAGGTTTTACTAAGACAACAAATGATGCTGTATTTTTATATAGTCTGGGTTTTATCAGTAAACCTGCTCATACAGGGGAACTTGTTTATGTGACATAAGTTAACAGTCTGCTTCTTTTCACATGTGGATAAAATATGTTTTTGTTTAAACAAAGCAAATCCAGCGCTTGTTGTTGCAGAGGTGGATGGCTGTATGTTACTTTGGACAAAAGCACCAAATATATGTAATGTAAGAAAAAACATGTTTATCTAATGAGATCTGGTTTAGAGGCATTTTCTCTCGTATTAACTGAATGTTCTTTGTCTCGTCGTCAGTAAATTTAATCTGGAAGACAAACCAAGAGAAAACTGTAACTGCAACTTCGGTTGTTTGTTGTATTTAAAAGATTTTAGAAGTCTTAAACCTCAGATGTCAGAGTGTCCTTGAATCCACCTACAGGTTTTCCCAGCAGCCCTCGCTCTCTACTGCATCATGACAATAATAAAAATAATGTCAGTTTGAAAATACAGTGTTGGAGTGAACCTGGTCAGGGATTCTCTCTGCAGGATGATTTCAGAAATGAAAATAAATCAAAATAAAGATCAGCGACTAACAATTAATCATCATTATCAGCTGTTCTGCTCATTACCTTTGGACAAACTGATTAATTGCTTAGTTTAAACTGTCAGAAAATAGAGAGAAAATGATAATGCTGTTTTTTAAAGTAGAAATTATCCTTTAAAAGCTGTTTTATTTGTAGTTCTGGTTTCAGCCCTGTATGTTGGTGTTCGTGCGATATTGGCTCGTGTCGAGGCGTTCAGACCTGCTGTGATCTCAGACTTTGTCCCACATGCTGAACGCTGTGTATTAATATCCAGCTGCTCCGGTCCGCTGATGTGAAACGAGGTGAAGTCTATTAAAACAGACTCTGGAGGTTTGACTCGACGCCTGAGGGCCTCCTGCTGCAGAGGACAAACGTTGTTCTGTTTGTGTTCCACAGGAAGGTTCTGCTCTCAGTTAAACGGCACCTGGGGGGACGTCAGTGTTTGTTTTGTTATTATTGCTATTTTAAATTTAACATTTTTGTTTTTTTGTTTTATTGTTTTGGGTTGTTTTTGTTTGATTTAATTTTTTTTGTTAAATCTTCAATTTTCTTGGTTTAATCTTTTATTTTACAATCGTGTTATTTTGTTTATTATTAGGTTTAAAATATGTTTTGTTTTATTTTTGTTAAATCCTGAAATAGTTTTGGTTTATCTGTTTATGTAATAAATTTCAATGTATTGAATATATTTACAAAACTTTTCATCTTCATTTATTTTATTTATTTCATTTTTTTTTTACGGACCTTCACTGTAAGTTGTTATTGTCAACTGGATTTGATAACTTTGTATTAAATTTAATTTATTCATACTTTTACTTTGTGTGTTTCTGTGTTTTGTGTTTGGTTTAAAATGTTCTGTTTGATCTCAAAATGTCTTTTTTGTTTTAATATCGTGTCTTTTGTTTAATTTAAATTTTTTCTGTGAAGAGTATTTCTATGATTCGTTTTGGAGAGTTATGTTTTTTTATTGTTGAGCTTTCTATTGTTGAGGGGTTTTTTTTTAGCATCAGTGCTTTTTTTGTAATTTTGGTTGTTTTACTTGTTTATCATTTGCTGTTAGATAAAATAAGCAGATTTGAGGGTTTTGACTAATCCAGTGAATTAAATACCTGAAAATGATGCAACCATGTTAAATCTGAAATCCATATTATCAGAGATCCTCACTGAGGCAAAGTTATGCTTTAAATTCAAAATGAAAGATGGTTTCAGGTAAATTGTGTATTTTTCTACATGTTGAAGCTTTTTTTCTCGACATTTATTGAAAATATTTTATGAGGTAATGATTCATAAATCTGTCTGTTTCACTAATTAAACAAACATCTGTTCTGTGTTTCCTGTTTTAAAAGTGAATAAACACAGTAAAGTTAATTAAAATATGCTGAATCAGCTGACTGTCTGTGGGCGGATGTTTCTTCTTCATGTGTATTAATCCTGACGTACAGCGACGCAGAAAAGAGGCGGCGGCGGCGCGTTAAAAGCTGCAGAAGAAGAAGAAGGAGAATCAAACACGGCGCTGTAAAGGCCTGTGATTCTCCAGCCTTTCATCCAATACGGCAGAAATTAGCTTCACATTAAAGCCGACAGTTTGACCTTTGACCCCCACAGTCACAGTGATAATAGGAAACCGCCCCCCCTCCGGCTCCATTAGCCATCAATCAGCAGACAGACAGGAATATAAATGAACCTCTTTATCTCGGCTGAACACACACAGATTTCATCTTCAGGCGTTTCTAACATATAATGATATTTAATTAAGTGTTTTGTTAAACGTTTGTGGCTCTGTGCGAGGGGGCAGTATGGGGCAGTATGATAAACATATAAATATAACATTAAATGTCAAAAAATGTAGTAAAATGTTTTAAATAATAAAAAGTAAACATGTGCTCTTGAATTAAACTTAAAGCTGTTTTTTAGTATCTAATAATATAAACATCAATAAGGCTCTTTGTTTCCTTTAAAGCATGTAACAGGAAACAATATTAAATATTTTAACAAACAGCATGTTTGAGTTTAATTAAAGGTGAAATCATGCTGAACAGCAGGTCCAAAGTATAAAATACATAATTCTATATTATAATCCAGCTCAGCCTTCCTGATGGACCAGAGCAAAAACAAAAAGCGTCCTACCTACCCCTGACCCTTCAGCCGAAATGATTTCCTCCTGCTACGGAAGGCCAAACGTGTTCAATATTAAATTAATAAGACAAGAAATTATCATGAACAGATATGTTTATTTTACTTATTTTAATTCTTTATTTTTACTGGCCTTCACTGTAAGTTCTTGTTCTTGTCGACTGGATTTGTTAACTCTTCATTTTATTATTTATTTTTTAGTTTGATTAATTCAAAAAGTGTTGATTTTATTTTATGGACTGCTGCAAAAATCAATAAATACATTAAATATATAATACCTTTATGATAATGACCGTATTCTTAAATTATTTATGCATTTATTTTTACTGACCTTCAATAAAACTTGTTCTTGTCAACTGGACCTTTTAACTTTTCTTTTTTTTAAATTTTAGTTTTATTTATTATATTATTTTAGTTTTATTTTATATATAATCGTTTCCCAGCACTATATAAAATCACATTTTCACATAGGGGTGTCCTTCCTTTTGTTGCAGTTTAGACATTATTGGCTGTGTGCACACTCACTACTTTACAGTGGAGCCAAGTTACATTTCTTCAGTGCTGAAACAAATGTGAGGAGTGTACTCACTTTAGTAAGATACTGTGTGTATGTATATATATTTTTATATATATATATATTAAACAAACGAGTATAAGAACATAAATCTGAGAAATAATACAATATGTTTGAGAAGATTATGTCTCATACCAGTTTCTAGATTTTAAATTTCAAAATGTTCTTTTTTTTCACTCAAAAAAGTCTGTTTTCTTTTTCAGTGGAGGCAAACAGGTGAGAGTCACAGCGAGTACGGCCAATCAGCATCAGCGCTCACCTGCACATGTTGTTTCAAGACAGACAGAAAAAAATACTTTGAAAACATTAAAAAAATCTAAAAACTCACCTGCCGACAGAGACGTGACGAGGTCGTCATCCTACAGCCACTGTGAGGACGCACACACACACACACACACACACACACACAGAGCGGTGCAGGTGTGTGTGTGTTTGAATGCAGGTCTACTTCAGCACATTCCTGCTGTTCAAACACAACACACTGACTGTGTTGGACAAACAGCGGCCCGAGGCTCAAATCTGGCCCTCTGAACAAAGCATCCGGCCTCCTGAGGAGAGTTTTCCTTTTTGTGCTTTACATCAAAACTTTTACTTCAGTTTTTATAAACCAGCTGTAGGAGGGTAAGTGTAATTTAATTTACGGGTTTTTGAAATCAAATCTTTTGTTTTGCTTTCTGGTTCCAACGTGTTTCCCTACGTTTGTTTCTCTAACGGCAGGCAGGGGGCGAAAAGAAATGTGAATGTATAGAGGTCTGTGAGAAAATGTTTCTCCTTCTCAGCTGATTTATTCCCCCAGTAAACACTTTCCTGATGAGTTTATGGTCTCAGTCGCTAGTTTCAAGTCTTCTTCAACACAGCATGATGTTCATTTAGTAAATTATGGTCCCATTTAGAGGAACATAGACCAGGAAGCAGGGGGGGCTTTAGGGCGGGACTACAAGCTGATTGACTGATTGACAACATGGCGGTGGCAAAACTGCCGAACTCGAGGCTTAAAACATTAGTGCACTAAACAACAGGTGACGTCAGGGTGGCTGCGTCCTCTTCCTTTACACCTCTCGTCTTTAATCCAGCCATAAATGCCTGCTGCCCAGCTCGCACTAACTGGTTATTTATGTTAATGTGAGCTGAGAGGTGCTGACAGAAATGAGAGAAAAATCAATACATGAACTAAAAAACATGTTTTTCTCTGGCTGGTAAGATGGTGAAACTGTATTAAATATCTTAAATTGAACTTCAGAAAGTAAAAGTCTGCAGTCCGACGAGAAACAGCCGAGGCAGCAGTTTCTAAAATCATTAACAGGCTGCTGGTGGTAAGATGATGGATTTGATCATGTAGTTTATTAATGTCTTTCCTGTTTTCCATTAATAAATAAAGAGGAAGCAGCATCGAGCCGTTTCATCCTTCGTACTGCAGTTACTGTGGCAACAAGAGCTGAAGTGACTCACACACACTTTATCTTTATTCATTGTTTAATGTCAAAAACAGAAGATTTCCAGCATGAAGCTGAAATTAAAATCTGTGAACAGAAGCACAAACCTCTTCATTCTCTCCAGCTCTTGTTGCCACAGTGAGAAACACAAAGAGCTGCTCGATCACAAAGAGGAGACTGAGGCAGAAACACGACACACTCAGGTTCAGGTTCATCTGCATGAAACAAACTCACGACTTCAGCTCGACCTGCTGGTTCAGACTGAAGCATCTCAGCAGCTGTTGGATGGGCTGTGATGAAACGCGGTTCAGACCTTAATGTCAGGAAGAACTGTTTCATCTAGTGTCACCATCAGCTCAACGTGTTCACGTGTCCAACACTTTGGCTTAAGACCAAACCCCCAGCCAGCCCGTTCTCGCTCCCCAACACACATCGACACATGGTCAAGACCCAAAGGCAGGAATGTGAAGGATGGACTTTGAACCAGGAGACCGGGGTTTGTGTCCCATGTGAAACAGAAAGTCATCACTAGATATTTTTATTTAAGGTACGCGAGTTACGTTAGTTAACTTACCTGTTAACTGACGTACGTAGGTTTTTAACTCAGACCATGATCTTTTCCAAACCTTAACCAAGTAGTTTTGTTAACTAAACCTGACCAAATTGCAATATTTCACGTGTAAAACGACACTAAAGGGCGTTAAAAAGTGATACCAAGAGGTCTCGACAAGCGTCCATATGGAGTGAGCACGTGTTGGACAAAATGTCCTGACCTGTAAAACTGGTCCTCATAAAGATGGTACAAAAACACGCGCAGACGTTAATAAAAATCTTTGACCAAACGTCAATATGTGACGAGTCGGGAGTGAGAACGTGTTGATCCAAACCGTTTCTCATTCCCGGGCGTCAAATAGAAACGCTCTGTCACGTGCTTCAGCGTCTGGTACTATAGACTGTATAAAAGGTACCAACGGACTTGGCAGCCTTTACAGTTGTTGTTAACGCTACAAGTAGGCCTATTACAGATAACAGAAAAGTCACGGTAAAGAGGTGGTTTAGGTGGACGGGTAAGAAACCAGACTTTCACCCAGGAGACGGGTGTTTGTTTCCCGTGTAAAACAA
>JAPMOB010218444.1:0-14125 GCA_029875015.1 Lepomis gibbosus | reverse complement strand
AAGCTAGCTAGCTAGCTCCGCACACGGCCGTTAGCTCTGCCGTATCGTCACTTCCGGGCGCTTCCTGGTGGCAAAAACTCGACATGGCAGCGCCCTATCGGTCAAACTCGAGGCTTCAAAACGGCGGTCCACAAACCAACGGGTGACGTCACCATGACTACGTCCATTTCTTATATACAGTCTGTGTATCAGCCACTCTGCTCACCTTTTGTTTACCTAAATAAACCCTGTTGAACTGTACCTGCTCTGCTCTGCGTCCTGTTTTAGTCCAACAACCTGCCTCACCACACAAGCCCTGACACAAAAAATGGTTTTGGTCTCTAAAGCTAATTTCCCCCTTCATGACTGTACTGGAGGTGAATTTTTCTCAGACGTTCAAATTAAATGAAGCCTCACAGTTATGCGTAATTAAGGATGTGGCTGATTTGGGTGCCGTCTCAAGTGCCTTGATGCTAAGTGGTTCAGCCACCAGGCTTAGCTCACCCCCGCCTCGCCTCCACATCTTTGCCCATTTTTGGACTAGAAAGAGTCAGGGAGCTGCTGGAAACTGTCCACGTTGGCCCCATGCCAATCTCTGCACTAAAGCCTAAACCCTGAACTCTCACACACTGAGCTGACGTTACCTGGTAAGCGCCACAGTGATGGATGAAAAGTAAAATTCAAAAAATATTTACTTGTTTTTCAAAACAGCATCACACACTGTCATGTAAAGTTCTTTTCCTTGTAGCTGCTCCTTCCATGTTTGTTTGGCCCTGGTAACCCCATCTTTAACGTCACCGTGCTGTGAACTGTTGGTTATTGCCTCAGGCGAAGTCTGCAGAAAGTGTGCATTAAGGGCTCAAAATGTAGCCTCTTACTTCAGTCCGATCTCCTCAGTATTCTATTTTGCTGCTGCCACTGTGCTGTAACTCCCCTCTTCTTCAATGATTCATGAGAGGCCATTTCTTCACCTAGTGAAGCTCTTAGGATCTCGCTCCCAGGCTGGGCATGTAGCTCTGCACTTGTCTTCCTGTCTACAAAGAGAATCATATTACCAGCAGAAATTTTTAACAACTCCAATCAGCAATTTTACAACTCAGGGTGAAGCCTAACCAGCAGCCTGCTCCAGACAGCACAGGCATCTCAGACAGCATGATGTAAATTATTATTATTATAGCCATATTCATTTATATTTAGAGAACGATTTTAACAATTACCATGCTGTGACTATTTAGAAATGCATAGTCTGAATAAACCTCACTCCTGTCTGATTTGCTCTCAGACTCGACCCTTCTGTCTGGATCCTGAACACCTAGTGAGGGAAAAAGAGAGGAAGGGGTAATTTATGCGAGGAAGGCATGACAATGCATGCAATCATGGTGAAATTTTTAGCCAATAACATCACTAAACGAGTACAGGCTGCAAAAGCGCAGTTCCCTAATGGCTGCTTTATGTGACATCAATACTCTCATCTTCTCATGAGATTGGATATACAGGGTGTAACGCTCCACTTTTGAAACAACCCCTAGCTCACAATGCCGCTGCATGGATTTCAAATCCAATTATTGCAGCAGCCGATCACAGGACAGCTGAATTCAAAATACCCTGCGCATGAAACAGAGAGTTGACTTAGTGCACTTCTGGTACAGTGCATCTCACAGCAAAATAATGAGGTTTTTTTTTTCTTATTTCTAATGATTTCAAAGGGTTAATGCCACACATTTCTGTGCTGTGGGTGGAAAGCCAACCTTATTCCAGAAGAAATTACAGAAACACTTTGAAGGACTTGGAAAAGTATTTCTCCTGCTGAAGCCATGAGAGTGCCTTTCAAAGAAGCAAATGAGCCTAAGGAGCTAATAAAAATAGAAAAATAGTAAACTAAACATTCTATTAAGAGACAGAAATGTGAGACACAAATGAAACCTGCATACTTGATTGAATTGAAGCCATAAACCTGTTGTGCACTGAAGTTGCATTAGCTGGCAGTGTGGAAACTGGCAATTATGGCTCTCATTTTCTCGGTGTAATTCCAAAACAGTCTATACTTTTCGTATCATCTCAGTTTAAGGAATATTGAAAGGAAAGCACGGCAATTCTCCGCTTGTGCTCCCTTTTTACATCCATCATTTCAGTGGTGATCTCCCCCGACGGCTGTGCTGATGAGCTGCAACGATGATGGATATGTAGATCTGTCTTTAGCTCTGCTCTTAATGTGCGGCCTCATCTCTCCAGATGGAAATGGATGGATTTGAGGTCCTGATGGTGCGTATTTTCATAAAAGAGACCCCTGTTATGCACTGAGAATGAGATTGCAAATAGCAATATGAAATAGAGGAAAAAGCTACTGTTGCATAAAGCAAAAATACCAGTGCAACTGGAAAATCCACTTTAATCTCTGTCTATATAAGAATTATTGTGCAGTGTGGAGATGGTGGGAATATCTAATATTTGCCTGAAAATAGCTGCGGTGCTGACTATACACTAAAACATGTCAAAAACAATCAACTGGCAGGGTGCAGCTTGCAGTTAAAATCAGCAGGCTCTGACATTATTCAGAGGAGAGAGCATCTCTAATGCAGGGAGCTCTTTTGAAAAATCATATTTTTCTGTCCCCTGCGCTGTGAAACAAGGAAGCTAGCTGACGAAAAGAACAGTAAATTGGGAGAAAGTGGATTATGCTGTTTGTAGCCTTGCCCCTGCAAATCAGCAGCCAAGGTTTTTCAGCACAGCAATATGGTTAATGAACCCAAGTGCAACTGAGCCTTTAACACTTATAAGCAAACTGGATCTTTAAGTTACATACCTAATATAGTTCATGGGTATTTTCCTCCCTTAGGGGTTTGGTCCAGGAATATACTGTTTGAGGCAAAAGGAGGTTTGGTGTTTAAACTGAAGGGTGACATCATCAGCCCATCTCACAATCAGAAAAAAATGAGGTAATGAAGAGTCTCTAACCTAAAGCAACATTATGTAAGATGTGTTTTTTTTAGGGTGATTTGGCGCCCCTATTATTTCAGACTCCCGTAAATAAAGACAGCCAAGTCTGGTGCTATATATATAGTCAGAATACATACTTGCCTAAAAATTGTGCAGGCAAGTGGAGATGCTTCAAAAAAACCCTGTTGAGAATATTTCTTAAGGAGCTTCACTGATGGAAAGGTAAGACAGGCCTAGCTTAGAGACATTACCTGACCCCACAGGTGTTCACTGACCTTCCAGCTGTTTCTCATATGTAACTGTCCTTGTTAGGGAGACAACAGTTAGACTGATCAGGTAGAGACAGTAGCTCAGGATATCATTGTTCTCTGGGAATCTTACAAGAATGTTTACAAGAACTCACCGGCTCCACAGATTCGAGTACAATTCATGGATAGTGATAGATTCCAATATGACAAAGCATCGGAGTCTAAACATCACATAGATTAGTTGTTCTAGGTTAAGACCCGCTAAAGATGACCTAATCGGGAAACATACAGGAGCTAGAGGGAAGAGAGAAACATTAAAGGGACCAAAAGATGTTATCCTTAAGTTTTGGTGCTGGCATTTGACGTGTTCACATGTTGTATGCTGGCACTGTGTCTCCTCAGCCGGGCTCAATAAACCAAGTCTCCATCAGTCTCCTGAACCTGGCTCACAATATTTCTTCCAACAATAACGTAATGTTGACGGAATGAAAAAGGCGAATCAGTGACCGCTGATAAGTGTGGAGTGGCTCAGTGTTTCAGGCCCCTGCAAGTTTTGTTTTTCTTATTGTGGTTTGTCAAAGTTTCGATCTTAAACTGTGTCGACCCGCTGACAAGTTTAAACTTGCCTGCAGCGGTCGGGCCACACTGCCTACGATATAACCACAGCATAGCATTCCCCTCGTACCCCAACCACCTGCCCGCATCCTGGTTTAATCTACATTTGTTCACTGCAGAGGCTCAATCCACAACCTGGAGGAGTGTAAAAGCGTGCAAACACAACACTCTCTCTCTCTCTTTCTGTCTCAAACGAGCTGCTCAAGCGTCCGCAGAGCGAACTGGCCAATGGTGTCGTGCCGAAAAGTGATGTTCGGCAGGCCTATGTGTAATATCTTTGTTTATATTTGGAAAACGGGTTGTAGCCTAGATAACATGACTTACTGCCAACTTAGAAATAAAATTAAGACAATTTTGCAATTATCCTTATGACTCTGCCTTATTTTATTTGGTGTGTAGGCCTACCAACCAATCCAGTCCTTTTTACCTGTTAAAATACCTTTAAATGTCCAATAAAATTCATAAAACGCAGTATTTCACTTGCCAGAAAAAAATGAAGCCTTTTGTTATTGACTGAAAGGTTATTTCTGCCCTGAAATTAGTTGCTTTCATTCAGAAGAGTTATATTTGACAGATTACAGCTCACCTTGTACTTTTTACCTCTTAAAATACCTTTAAAGGGCCAGTACAACCCATAAAATGCGGAGGCTATTTCACTTGACAGAAAGTGATTGAAGAGACTGGGCAATACAGCTCCAGCAAACAGATCAGTTTTCGGCGGACGTTCACTTTTCGGCACGACACCTGGATTCCCTGCGGCCAGTCAGACTATGTTTTGAAAGATTAGCGGCAGGGAGGAGGGTCATCGTAGGTCGCTGTATTAACTTTAAGGGCAACAGTTGTGCTGTAGAGCTGCTAATGATGAATAACTTGTGTAGCCGCACAAATGCAACCATGTGAAATTTTAACTTTGTATCACACACTTACATGCACACTTTGAAAAAATAGTCACATACCCTGATGGTTGCAGTCTGGAGCCCTGACATGTAGAAACTGTTATTTTAATCTGCTCTGTACACAGTCTTTCATCCTTTATGTTTTATGCTAGCACAGCTAACATCAGTTTAACATTTAGCCAAATGTTTCAAACAAGCTACAAAGCTCTGTAGCAAAGACTGGTCTGTAGTCTTAAAATTTGGCACTCAGCTGCTGGCTGAGACAAACCAGCCGCTCCTTTCTACCAGGTAATGTTACCTGTGGGCACTTAACAGCAGAGAGCGAGGAGGAGGGCGATTCTTTCTAAACCTCACTCACTATTGTAATGTTAGATATTGGGTTCATATGCTGGCTTTGCTTTTGTAAACTTGTTCAATTTTAATCCTGCAATGAATCAACCAAGGCAGCTAACTTAATGATTTGTTTATGATAAGTCATATCATCATCTCAATACTGCAGATTCCCCCTTATACTGTTCAGGCCGCCCTCCAGCCCCTTAGTTCGCTTCTTTTCTTACTTGGTTGTTTGCTGGGAAGGCTGTACGTGCAAAGCCGCCAAAGGCTTTGCTACATTTCACTAAAGCCAAAGATAAGGAGGAAGTGAAATGTCATTCAAGATTCAAGTTCATCTCTTGTAAGGGGGGGACACAACACAGTGCTAAAGCACCTCAATATTGCAACAGTAAAAGGAAAAATGCAGTATTTTCGACTGTCTTTGAGCCGAAACACCTCGTCTTTCCACTAAGAAATAGAAATGTATTGATAGTGGTATCGACAAAGACTCGATCGTTAAGCAGTCTCGAAAAATAAAACACTAACTGCAAGCTAGCTTCTTAAAAGGCTTCCTTTTGGTCCTCCTCGTACAGCACTACAATACACAACATGGCCAGGTTTGGACCTGTTGTGCATAATAAAGTGTGTTCTCATGGTCACTGTGATGGAACATCACTTCCATCCTGAGCTGGTGGTCATTGTCAGATCTCTTCATCTTCATTTAATGTATTAAAAGCTTCTTAAATACATTTTTTTAACATACACATTTCTTTTACCCTCAGTTTTCCTGGCCTATTCAAATGTGGAAAAGAGGATGGACCTGGGGGAGAGACGGAGAAACACAAGAGGACTGTCATTTACCTGCTGCCTACAGCCCCATCATCACAGCAGAGAGACAGAGAGAGATTTAGGCTTCAAATTGAATATGTGATTTGTGAGCTGGAAATTCTGTGCACAAAAGTAGCAACAGCCACACGTGGCTTTACTCAATCCTGCGTGCAGATCTCTTTTCCTCTTGTGATATTTGCAGGTCAATATGCCGTCATAGACAAATTATTTATTGTCTCACAGTGAAATGTAGCTGGTGTTGCCTCTTTATTTGTAAGCAAACCCTCTTAATGAAAATGGAAATTGCCTGGTATCATTTTTTCCAGGTCGCCCCAGACCTTTTCTTTCACAGCACTAGTAAACAGTGTCCTCTTCAGCCACCGTGAAATGCGCATCCAGCTTAGTCAGTATGGGGAGATTTCTGCCACACGTGGGGGACTTCTCGCTGGATACACCGGGGCTCGAGGTGCACAGCAACTTTATGATTTTGATGCTTTCTGGAAGTCCTCATCGCTGAGCCTAAATCTATTCTTTGTTATAAATTCTTTCACTGATCTTTTTGTCCATCACCTCACTTGTCTTTCTCCATTGGCTTCCTGAGTCATTGGTGAAATAATGCTGCCTGCACAGCTCCAAAAATCTCTCCACCATCAGGATAAGGGAGTTCCACCGTGTTCGGACATCCAGAATCGTGTTGTGTTCTGGCAGATTTCAAACACAAATACAGATTTTGAATTCTAATCTACAGAAGATGTTTGAAACAAATATAACTTTGTATTTTAAGGATACGCTGCTCACTGAGAAGTCGCGGCATTTCCCGCAGTGAAACTCTTCGGCCGCACCACGACAGTTTGAAGTGTGGCACAGCACTTTCTAATGGCACTGATGCTGTAAACCTTCTGTGCCGCCAGGTTCAGGGTATGGGCGAAGCACCCCTCCTTTTAAAAAGCTTCACATTCTTCAGCGCAACATCCACATTGCTGGCGTTGTTTACTGTAGCAGCTACAACTTCAGTGTTTATCTGGAATTCCTCCAGAATGCCATTTATCTCGCCTGCTACCACGGGACCTCTCTGTGAATCATACACAGCTTTGGTGATTAGCCAGGATGACCAGACGTCCCCTGGAGCTGTCCCCGAAAATGTCCCCGTTTTCACTGTGTGTTATTCATATGTATGGCTGTGTGAGGTGTTAACAGACCTGAAATCAGATTCAAAGACTGGACAGCAGAGCAGACAGGTGTCGTGCCTGAAAGTCTTTATGAGTACACCTGCTTTTATCTGGATCCAACAGACATAACGTGCAAATAAACATCACTTTATGTCCGTGGTAACAGCAAAGGTTTGTCTTTGTGATACTTGTTGTTTCGTTTAACAGAATAATCACAATTGTGGCCAAATAAGTGTCTGCAATTTATAGCGTAACCAGGCGTGACATTTACATGATTATAGGCAATAATAGAAGCCTGTTGTTGCTGATAGAATATAATAGGCGTATATAATCCTTGTTTATATTTGGAAAACAGAATGTAGCCTAGAATTAACATGACTTACTGCTGAGTAATGTACAAAATAAAGACACGATCTCTGGCAATTATCCTTATGACTCTACATTATTTAAGTTGCAATGTACCAACCAATCCAACCTTTTTTACCTGTTAAAATACATTTAAATGGCCAATACAGCCCATAACATGCAGTATTTCACTTGCCTGACAGTAATTGCAGCCTTGACTTACTGACTGAAAGGTAGTTTCTGCCTCAAAACGACTTGATGACATTCAGAAGAATTGTAGACTGTTTGACAGATTATAAAACCAAAATTGTCCCCTTTTTATATCATATGACATTATTTTTTTTAATGACATACTGATCATCAAACCAAAAATGTCCCCAGTTTTCATTTCAGAAATCTGGTCACCTTATGATTAGCTCCTTCTGTTTAATGTGGCCATGACTGATATACTGCAAAGTAACTGTTAAATAGCGGTCCTGTGACACACTGGTCCCCCCATCACATGTACTAGCAGCCTTACTCACTTCTGTTAACTCCTGAATAACATTTTGTTTCTCAACAAAGTACCATGCAGGAATAAGAGTATTGGACAGGTAATCCCTAGATGGGGGTCGGTAACATGGATTAAGGGCAGTGGTCACCTACTTATTTGTCAAAGAAGCTTTCTTTGCAAAGATGAATACACACAAAAACATAATAAATATTTTAGAAATCACTTGATCATCTGTTAGTATGAATGCAAGAATTGCAAGAAACTTTACCTTTGCCTGCTAACCTGCAGAAAGCCGCAGTCATCGTCGTGAAAATCGATGGTCCCCACCTTGCAAGCGGTCAGAGTTGGACTAGGGTTGGTCTCAAGCAAGCTGTCGAACACGGTGCATTCCTCTGCTTTTAAATTGATTCGATGTGTTCAACCCTTTACATGAAATGATAACGATAAAAATTTGTTGCATGTTCTGGTGTCAAACAGCCACACAGTCTTGCTTTAGGCATATTAGCTAGCTAATGTGTTAAAGGGGCTGTACGTAGTTTTTCAATGAAATCACTTATTAATAAATCAAATTTTGACTGCCTTATTGTTAACAGGCTCTAACCTCACTTGGAAACGAAGCAGACGCCCGTTTTCTCTGTTTCTTGGTTAGTTACTTACTGTAACACCAGATTCTATGAGTATAGGCGCAACCCTCTCAGTCTATCGCTAGTGGGTTTATCCCTTCCGAAATTTGTTCACTCCCACCAGCGCCGTGGCCATCAACCACGGTCTCACCCTGTGTATAAATAGCCGTGAGACCTAAGGCTAGTGGGTTAGAAGCGAAGCGTCACTGGATCCATCAATAAAGACGGTTCCTGCGGGGCTAATGTAGCGCGTAGTGGCACAACATCAATGCCCAATGGAGTGGTATAGCGGAATATCAGAGATCCACTATTCCCACAAGGACAGGAACAGAGAAGGAGTGCCCTGTAGGTGTAAAAGCACAGACTAGGGCTACGCACTGCAAAAGTATCAGTTGTACACAAGCCAAGGTCGACACACAGGCAGCACCCCAAAAACAGACGAAGGAGCACGAAGAAGACCAAGAGGCTGTTGTGCAAAGCCATGGATGAGGAAATGTTTCTCGTGGAGTGCGCCCTGATGCCCTCCAGGGAATCTCATGATATGGCCTCACACAGCCGATGAAAACGTATAGTCCAACTTATAGTCCAACTGCCAGAAGGCCAGGTCAGCATCTCTCCAGCATCCTTTCAGCAAAATTAGTATATAATGTTGCTTTAAAAAAACAATGTTCTTACTGTTTAGCAATTTTTTTGTGATCAAAATCACGATTGATTTAACATTTTACCTCCATTACAATTATTGAACGATTATTTTGTTTTGAGTTTTGTTTTTTGTTGTTGCTTTTTTGCACGTCCACATTCGGTGCATGCAGTTACTAACATTTCACTCAATTATTAATGTCATTGCGGAATTACTGGAAATTGAAGGCGGTTAGCACCTCCTGCTAACATCTTCCTGTGCTTCATACTCCGTTCTGGAAGCTGACCAGGACTGGACAGGGCAGGGTCTTTTATATTGTAGGTTAATGTATTCCCCTGCATGCTGCTCAGAGTAATCTCCGTCAGCGAAAAATATAAAAGTCAACAAAATAGATTGCATTTTTGAAACATTCCTAAGATGATAAAAACAATACTATACACGTTTTGTTGTGTGTTGCTAAAACTTAAATTACCATCAAACCTAAAGTCAGGATTTCGTTCAACAGACTTGATGTGTTTCAACAGGGAACCAGCAGATGGCAGGGTTTTTTGTGCTATGTGCTGGGAGCCAATAACAACCATCTCTGTTTTGCTAGAGTTAAGCTGCAGACATCCAGTATTTGACATTATGCAGTCATGTAGTGTAAAAAGCCTGCCGGGATCAGTGGCTCTAACGGGAAAGTAGATATGTGTGTCATCAGCATAACAATGCAATGAAACACTGTGTCTATGCATAATATGAGCAAGAGGAACAGTGAAATCCAGCAAAAAAAATTATCCCAAAACTGACCCCTGCGGGACACCATACTTGAAAGGAACAAAGGATGACATGTGGTTATTAATGTTGACAGAGAAGCTCCTGTTAAAAAGGTATGAAGAGAACAATTTTAAAAACTGTACCAGATATTCCTAGCAAGTGCTTCAACCTGTTTAACAGAATGTTGTGATCAATTATGTCAAAGGCAGCGCTAAGGTCCAGAAGAACAAGGACTGAGAACATCCCGTCATCAGCAGCCATGAAAAAGGGACTATTTTCAGCAGCGGATTTATATGGTGCTCTAATGAGCAATTATGCAGCATTATATGTCGTATTGAGCCAAAATAAACTACAGTGACCATGTTCATAGCAATGAAGGAACATGCCATCCAGTGGAACTGTGTATCAGATTGATGTGTTTTTAATAGTTATACGATTAAAATGGAGCTCTGTGTCACAGAATAATAAGCTTGGCTTAATAATAATCAGCTGATTTTTGTTTTTGTTATTGTTGAAAATAAGAACAAAACAGAATGTCACCAGGTAAATGTTACCACTAGATGTATTTGAGGCAGCAATTAAGTTCCCAGAAAAACACATTTGACAAAATTAATTAGGAGTATATACATGTAATTTCTAGGCGATGTTTGTGTTAACACCGGGGACTAAATCCAGACCCTGCTGTTAAAAGAAAGCCTGTAGATTTAAAAGAAACAATTATACCAGAAATTAATGCTAATTAAAGAAGGATGGTTATCTATAAAACATAATTCAGATATTCATTTTATTTATCAGAGTTAAATCCATCATTATGTAAAACACTGTCAGCCCTAACTGGAAATCTGGAAGCCAAGGCACATACTGTATCTGCAATGTCATCAAAAGATTCTCTCTGAAGTTGGTCAGAGAGGAAGAGACTGTAAAGACTGTGACAGCACCTGGGTTGATTCTCCTGTGATACTGAAGCATTTTTAGCAAACTGTCGACGAGAGAAAGTCATTTGAAGCTGACTGTTTGCCTTTGAGACCAGGCTCTATAATCTCATGTCTAAGCCTGACTTGGGCTGCCATAAAATAAACTTAATTTTCTTGTAAATGCATTAAACAAGAGACTATATTTGAAAGTGTGACACCAATCTCTCTGTCATCATGGCAACAGCGACTGACCTATTTGGATTTTGTTTTGAGATTGATTCTCCTTTGAACCCTAAAGAAATGGATTTACATTTTAATGTAATGTGTCATTGATCCTTTCTCGGGTTGTCTTTTTGCTTTCCTCAAGGCCTGGAACTATCGATTGTTGTGATTATCAAGATGTCTGCTATTATTCTGACATTGAGTAATAAATATTGTATGCTTTTAAAGTATATACATAAAATAAAAACATGAACTTTAAAAGAATAGAATATTTCTTATAGATTTTTTAAGAGCTGTAAAGTGATGACATGCAGCAAAAGATGGTGGGATGGAATCTAACCTGGGTTGCTGTAGATAATGTTGGTATTTTTAAACCTGGGCTCTCCTTCCACATATTTGGGTGTGGAAATGACTAGTAGGTACAAAACATTTAGGATGGCTTTAGCCAGCAGCTGTGATCCAGAGCATGAGAGGGAAAGCAGAACACACAGACAGACGCCACACAAAAACACACCAAGCACACAGCAGAGATACCAAAAGGGCAAAATAACACAAAAAACTCCATTCACACATAGGGCTGCAACTAACGACTGTTTTGATAGTCGATTAATCTATCGATTATTGAAACGAATAATCGACTATTCGGATTATGAATCGCAAAATGACACAATGCCTCTCATTCAGCTATCAGCCTTTAAATTAAACCTGAGGTTGTTTTAGCCATGTGATAATTAACATTCAAGACAATAAAATAAACACTGCATCTTTTAATGAACGTTTCTGCTGCAGCAACAGAAAGTTCCACTGAAATCACGTCCTGATAAGCAGCTGATCTGCTCTTTAGTGACGGAGCAGTTTAGACGTCAGTACTGCGACACCCCGGAACAAACTGACCCCGTGTACAAAGAGAGGAAGAACGTCCTGCATTTCATTTGCCAAGTTTACAAGAGGGGATCAATAATAACGATTTTGTAGTCGACAGCGTTTCACAACAAATATAGTTTCCCCCCAAACTCAACAACTCACAAAAATCCATGATTTTTTTAAAGGAGTTTTTGGCGGATTATCAATGCTAGCATCGTTAGCTAGCTAGCTACTTAAAATTAAGCTAATGTAGTTAACGTAACATAGCTAACGCTATGTAGCTAACGTGGCTAACGTTAGCAACAAGGTAGCATGGTAGCGTACGTAACTTAAATAAAAAACATAAATGAATGTTATTGTAATGTAATATTAAGTTTTGTTTCACACAGGAACCGAACGCTGGTCTCGTGGGTCGGGGACCAACTTAGTACCCACCCCTCCACCACTTTAGTGTCTGACTTTCAGGGTAATTTATATCCCACACACGCAGATTTTACCTGTGACAGTAGGAGTCGATGCAGTGCATCGTGAAATACCACGCAAAAAACAAAAAATGTGTTGGAATAGCACGCCAAAAGAAATCGGCAAGATACTCACACCTTTTGATGATACCAGGCTGTATTTTAAGGAACAGGAGAGAATAGAAGTCATCCGAGATTGTGATGGGACAGAAGTATTTTTGTGGGAGCGGGACAGGACACCTCTCGTGTCACCCTCATAGACTGTATATAAAAAGGTCACCCTCTAGTTTCCACCATCGTCTTCCTGCAATAACTCGCCTCTAATGAGATTTCTGACTGAGTAAGAATCCTCGGATGAGACTTCTGAAACAAAGGTGTCACCGGGAGATACTCATAGGGATCCTTTCCAAGATGTTACCAGACACCTGATCGTTCCTGTAAAATTCATGCAAAACGCCTTTTTAAATTATATCCAAAGTAAATTGAATGTAGTTCTTGAGGAGTAAATGCATGGTTTTGGGGCTTCTCTGAAAGATAACACTCTGAAGTGTCTGACCCAAAAGTCAGCATCACTGTAAGTGCTACTGGAATCGATTAATATAAGTTTAAACACACTAAAACTAATATATTTTTCATTGCTTGCTAACAAACGCCTGCAGACAATAACAGCTGGGACTTATTAGCTGGAAACTGTAGGGCCACAGCATAAAGCCTTACCTAGTAGGCCTACAAGTTTAAATTTTATACCAATACCATGAAAAAGACTATTTTAAACAGGTTTTTCTGAGTGTGTCTTATTATTTATTTTTTCTAAAACAGCTCCGCCCCCTGGCGGCAGGCTGCTGCCTCGCTCCGTATCAGCCGGTAGCTCGACGCAGATGTGTTTTTTTTTACTGGTAGATCATGAACTTCCCACTTAAAGCTGGACATCGTTGTTTTCCGAATTTTATTGGCTACAGTAAGTGCCAGTCATCGACACAATTGGTTGCAATTGGCTCGGCCTACCCGCCAAATAATAGGGCGGGCTCTCATTGGCTGCTGTAGGCTGTGAAACGGACATGTGAGCTCCTATTGGGTCGGATTAGCTGTCAGTCGAAAGGTCAGAGTTCAGCGGCTAATTTGAATACAAGCTATCGTAGTTGTTTACATCCAAATCGGAGTTACGCAGCAGCAGTTTCTGGGGATTTACTGATGGAATAATGTGTTTTGGACTAAATGTTTTACTGGATTGGATCTTCTGGACCTTTGAACTGTAACAAGACCGTTTCTGTTGGGATATAATCGATCGGCGGATTACTGAGAGGCTTCACAGGTGAGTCGGGTCAACTTTGATTGTAGGCTACTGGCTGGTCTGACAGAGGCGCTGGTTTTACGGTAAATTTTTACCCGCTGTGGTGATTGTATCTTGAAATGATTTGCATTGGTGGAATCACGAGGATTTTGACGGCCCTCGTGCGGGCCGTTGGGATATTAGGTGCGTTCGAGATGACGGCGGCTGAATTTCGTCGAGTTCATATGCTGCGTTCCAGGCAACTCGGAACTGGGAGATTTCCGTTCTCCAACTAGAAAAACTATCCTGGAACGCGACTTGAAGTCGGATTTCCTACTTGTGAACTCGGAGAAAAAATTTGTACCCCGACTTCACGAGTAGCAGCTGATTGACGTCAGAAAACAATGTCAGCGCCCATGGAAGCGCACTTTGTGAATGGTAACTAACGTTAAACGGCGAACAAACGTAACGTTATTAAAATAATACATACGATCATGTAGTAAAACCTGTTCTGCATGTATATTGATGTAGAAATATGTTTTACACATACGGT